>JAAAKL020000022.1:0-107848 GCA_010016065.2 Carybdea cf. marsupialis auct. non (Linnaeus, 1758) | reverse complement strand
GAGGCCCGCCATGCGTGCTACCAACCGGGCCGGCAGCCAAGGAGGATCAGCCACGAGACGATGGGACTTGCCCACCGCCTCGAGCTCCTGGCGCAGGAACTCGAGCAACAGCCGCCCGCAATCCTCTCGCCGGTCTCGCAACGCCGGCAGGGAGATCTGAAAGCCGCTGAGCCGATGCAGGAGTGGCGCCCGGAACCGCTTCTCGGCCACCGCCGTCTCGAGATCCACGTCCGTCGCCGCCACCAGCCGCACGTCCACCGCCCGCGGCTGCTCCCCGCCCACGGGCTGGATCTCGCCGGTCTCGAGGCAGCGCAGGAGCAGGGTCTGGATCTCTGGCGGCGTGTCGCCCACCTCGTCGAGAAACAGCGTCCCGCGGTCCGCGCGGGCGAAGTAGCCGGGACGTTTACGATCGGCGCCGGTAAAGGCACCGCGCGCGGCTCCGAAAAGCTCGGCGGCGGCGAGCGAAGGTGGAATCGCCGCCATGTTGACAGCCACGAAAGGGCCTTCCCGGCGAGAGCTGGCATGGTGCAGAGCCAAAGCCGCCAACTCTTTGCCGGTCCCGGTTTCTCCTCGCAGCAGCACCGACACGGGCAGGTCTGCCACCTGGCGGATGCTGCGGCGCAAAGCGATCACACCGGGGCTTTCTCCAATCAAGCCGAAACGTGGCAGGTCCGGATCCAGCACGGGCTCGAGGAAGTGCAACAGGAGCATGACCCTGCCGCCAAGCACCAGGATCGTCCCCAGCTCGAGCTCGGCAGCCGTCAGCCGGCGCTCGTCCGCCAACGGCTCCGCTCCCACCTGCACGTCCATACGGACCTCTTCACGCCGCAGCACCAGACTACCGGCAGCCTGCACCAACCGCAGCGGCTGGCGGCTGAGCCGCCGATGGGCCAGGGGCGACGGCTCGGTCAGAGCCGCCGGATCCCCGAAAGCCGGCGTGAAGCGCGAAAGCTCAAGGGTTTGTCCCGCGGACAGCCCGGTCAACAAGGCACGGTGCCCGATCCGAGACAGGTTCGGATGGTAGAGCACCGTCAGGCCAGGCAGCCGAGCTCCCGTGACCTCGACGCCGTGTCTCGCCGAGACTTCTTCCGTGGTTCCGTCCTGGGGCCAATCGCCGTTCATTGCCGTAGGAGTTTACGTCCCCAGTATTCTCATGTGATCTAAACCTTGCAACCTACGATGTCATCATCCACAACATCATCATAGGGCGTCACCTTTCGAGCTCTCTGATGCAATTCAGACAGGAGATAGTCATGGCCTCCATCCAACATGTGATCGACCTCGGCATCGACGCTAATCTGGGCATCGAATCCGGCACAACTTACCCGCTACAGCAGGGACTGGTCAAAGTTCTAGAGGGTAGTACCAGCGGAGAGGGCACCCCTCAGTGGTATACCAAGTTTCGCCAGCAAGACAAACTCGCGTTCCGCCTCTGGGACCTCGTCGGCGATCTTCAGGTTGCTAGCTTTGTAGCCTACTTTCTTTCACCGACCAACACGACTCGCTTGTCGAGCCCGCTGGCTGATGGCAGTCCGAATCCGATCGTTTTCAGCGAGAAGAAATTCGGCTTTACCACACCCGGCCCAGCCAAGTCTTCGGTCTTCACCGCCCCCCCTAAAGGCTGGCTCCTGGGCGCTAATACCATGCCTCTGGGAGAGATCTTCCAGCTCGAGAAGAAGGGTCGGTATCTCCTGCGTATCGAAGTCGTCGTCGTCAGCTCTGCCTTGGACCGTCGCACCTATATCCTCGATCCAGAGATGATTGTCGGCAGCAGCGACAATCCCCCCGACGTCGACCTGTGAGAGGGGTTGTTCAGCGTCCGAGGTTCTCCATGAGACGGTGGTAACGCTGGTCGGCGCGGAGCGCCAGGAGCTCCGGCTCCCGCTCGACGTCGGCCTGCGGACACCCTTCGCGCAGGGCACGCTCGAGGTTGTCCAACGCCGATTGCCGTCTGCCCAGCACTTCGCTGGCCACGGCCAGGCGGAAGAGGCTGCGCCCATCGCCGCCTGAGGCACGCTCGATCTGCCGCACGGCTGCATCGCGATCTCCCGCCTTAGCGAGATATAGTGCCATCCTGCTACGCAGACGAGGGTCGTCTGGATGATCCTGGAGCCGGGGTTCCAGGAGACGGATCGCCTGCCGGAACACCTCGGCCGCCTCCGATCGCCGGTGGGGGATCTGGCGGTAGGCGTCGCCCAGGTTCGCCCAGGCCATGTAGGTGTGCACGCCAACTTCGTATTCCAGAGCCTTTTCGAAGGCGGTCGCCGCGTGTGAGTAGAGGCCTTGATAGAAAAGAATCGTGCCTTGACTGACGAATAACGTCGCTGACGGCTGGATCTCGAGGGCTCGCGTAATGAGAGCCGAAGCCTCCTCCGGCTGCCCCTGGGCAAAAAGTACGGCCGCCAAGTTACGATATCCCTGGATGCCTTCCGGAGCTCTCTCGATGCTACGACGAAAGAGGGCCGCGGCCTCCTCCAAACGGCCCTGGCGGTACAGCAAGCTGCCGAGGTGATCGAGCAGCTCACGACTGTCGGGATTCAGCTCGAGAGCCTTCTTCAGCTCATCTTCAGCCTCTTTAGACCGACCATCGAAGAGGTGGATGTCAGCCAGCCCACGACGGGCGTCTGAACTATCAGGTGCCCGCAGCAGCTCAATCCGGGCCTCGTCCAGACTCCCCGCACGAAGCAGGGCCAGCCCCAGGCTGACCCGCGCCTCCTCCAACTCGTCGTCGAGTTCGACAGCCCGGCGAGCTACCGCCAGCGCCTGATCTAGCCACATCCGATCTCCGCTGTCGTGGTTGTGCTTGCGCCAATAGGCACGAGCCAAGGCCGCGTGAGCGGGCGCGGAATCCGGCGAACTCTCGATCACCCGTTGAAACAATTCGATCGCCTGATCCGTGCGACCTAACAGATCGTAGCGTTCGAGGGCTTGATACCCCTGCTCTAGGAGCACCTCAGCCTCCGCCGCGGGTAGGACCACCGCGGTCGATACCGAATCGGGCACCTGCGAGGACCGGACGCCAGTCACCTTGAGGCCGACTCCGATCGTCGCCGACAAAGCAAGAGTTGCCAAAGCCAGACGCCATCTCGCTATGCGCGCTTTCGACAATACCGGAGCTGCCTGCACGCCCGAGAGTTCGGTCTCTTCCTCAGCGCCGGCAGGTACCGTCACCGGATCCGGGCCAACCTCTGAGGAGAGGCTCAGCAGCCGACGCGCTACTGTTTCACTGCTCGCGGGCCGCAACTCCGGGGCCTTCTCCAACAGCTGGTCGACCAGTCTTCGAATTTCGGCTGGCGTCTCCGCCGGGAGAGGTTCCGGCGGCATCCCGAGCAGCCGGTGAAGAGACTCGGCGATGGTCGCGCCACGAAATGGTGACTGGCCGGTGACCATTTCATAGAGCAACACACCCAGGGAGAACAGGTCCGCGCGCGGCCCCGCTTTGAGCCCGCGCGCTTGCTCGGGAGCCATCGTCCGCACCGTACCGACAACCGCGCCGGTGCGCGACAGCGTCGGGTCATGGCTCGATGCCTCCAGATCTCTAGCCAGGCCGAAGTCGAGGATCTTGGCCTGCCCCGAGGGAGCGACGATGACGTTCTCCGCCTTCAGGTCGCGATGGATGATGCCTTTGGCGTGGGCCTCCGCCAGCCCAGCAGCGATCTGACCGCCATAACTCAAGACCTCGGGCAAAGTCAGCGGGCCACGGCGTAAGATCTCGGCGAGGGAAGGTCCATCGACATACTCCATGACGATCCAGTCACCATCGGGAGCTTCCATTAACTCGAAAATCTGGACGATTGCCGGATGGCTCAGCCGCGCCGCCGCTCGTGCTTCGCGCCGCAAGCGCTCACGCGGACCCGCTCGATCCGTGTCCGGTTTCAGATGCTTGATCGCGACATGACGCTCGAGACGTCGATCGTAGGCCAGATAGACTTCACCCATCCCCCCGGCCCCGATCTTTCGCAGGCACCGGTAGGGACCGATCTCTGACCCAGCCGAGGTGGCCTCAGGCATCCGCTAGTCCTTTGGTCTCTTGCATGAACATTGGGCAGCTCCTGATCTTAACCGCGCAGGGAGGCGCGTGGACTTCGCCACGACGGGGATGTCAGAATTCGAACAATGAACACTCCCCCGTCAACACCCTGCTCAACTTCACCGGCCGTACGGTGCTGGTCACCGGTGCTGGCAGCGGCCTCGGTTCTGGTATCGCCCGGCGGTTTGCTGAGGCCGGCGCCGCGGTCGTGGCCAGCTATCGGTCGAGCAAATGGTTGGACTGTGAAGATCAGGAGTTGGTAAATGAACTCTCACCACTTGCAGCTGGAGTGGCCCCTGGGCGCACGTCACCGAGTGTGAAATAGACGGTGGTCCCCTGACCTTGACCCTTGGATTCAACCCAGATCTTACCGCCGTGAACTTCGATGATCCGGCGCACCAGAGCCAGCCCGATGCCGGTTCCTTCGCCATCCGGGTTCAGTTGCTCGAACAGACCGAAGATTTTTTCCTGATATTTGGAATCGACGCCGATGCCGTTGTCTCGAACAAAAAAGAGGGCGCCATCGTCGCCTTGCTGATGTCCGATTTCGACCCGAGGCTCGGGCTGCGAGGCGCTGTACTTGACCGCATTATCGATCAGATTTTGCAGGACCTCCAGGATCCGCGCGCGATCGACCTGAACCTGAGGCAGGTCGGGCGCGATATCTATCCGCGTCCCCGTCGTCCGGATGCGGCCAGAAGTCAAGGAGACTGCCTCCTGTGCCAACTCCCCTAAGCCCACCCATTCTCGGGTGTCCGCCAGGCGGCCGACCCGAGCAAGGTCCAGCAGCTCCTCGAGCAGTTGGTGCATTTTAGAGGCGGCGCCACGAATTCGCTGGAAGTCTCCTTGAATACGATCGAACTTCCTTTGAGCCATATCCCGCTCCACGATGCTCAAGAAGGTTTGAATCGTGATCAATGGGCTTTTGAGATCGTGCGAGACGGTATACGTGAAGCGCTCCATTTCCGCGTTACGTGCCTGGATCTCGGCAATGACTTTTCGGTTCTCTGACTCTGCTTCGGCTCGGCGGACGATCTCCTCGTTGAGGTGTGCGTTGGTTTCTTCGAGCTGTCGATTACGTTTCTGAATGCTTCGAGTTCTGACCTTGTAGGCGGAGAGTGCCAAGGCTGAAAGGGCGAAGAGATTCACCAGTCGAAACCATGTGGTCTCCCAGAATGGAGGGATGACATGAACTTCGATCGCCAGATTTTCAGTCGTCCAGATACCTGCGCTGTTCGAACCCTTCGCCATCAGTCGATACCGGCCCGCGGGTAAGCTGGTGTAGGTGGCCGAGCGTCGTGTTCCGATCGAAATCCAATCTCGATCAAATCCTTCCAGCTTGAAGACGTATCGATTCTCTTCGGGTCTGACGTAATCGAGAATGGAAAATTCGAAGGTGACGAAATAGTCTTTGTGCGACAAGGAGATAGCGTCAGTCATTGCAATGAAAGACTCGGTGGCGACCGATTTGTTAAATTTTTTGAATCCTGCCAAAACGATCGACGGTGGTGCTGTCTCGCCTTGTGAGAGAGGAGGTTTGAATCGATTCAGCCCATTGTTACCGCCAAAGAACAGCTCTCCCTGAGGCGTCTTGAAGTAGGCCCCGGGGTTGAATGCGCTCCCTTGAAGACCATCACTGATGTCAAAATCTTCGAAGCTGCCAGTCGTAGGATCGAGCCTCGAGAGACCGCGACTGGTGCCGAGCCAGAGAAGTCCCTCAGAATCGCCGAGGAGGCTGTAGACGACGTCCCGTGGACCTCCGGACGATCTGGTGAAGTGAGTGAATCGCTCGGTCTCGACGTCGAGCTTGTTGACGCCGCCACTGGTTCCGATCCAGATCTCTCCGGGGCGCGTCTCAAAGATCGTCCAGACCCGGTTGTCGCTGAGCGTGGTGGGACGATCCGCAGGAGGGCGACTGCGAGCCCGGAGGTAGCGTCTCACCTCACCGTTGGCTGGATCCAGTCGATTGAGCCCGACGTAGGTCCCGATCCAGAGGTAGCCCTCTTCATCGTCATGAATGGCCGTGATCCGGTCATGGCTTAGGCTCGCTGGCTCTGCCGAGTCGTGCCGGTAGGTCGAAAAGCGCTGACGGTCGTGATCGAATTGATTGAGACCGCCATAGGTGCCGATCCAGAGGCCGCCGGAGCGATCGGTGTGGAGGACCGAAATATCGTTGTGGCTGACGCTAGTTGGATCTTTTGAGTCGTGCAAAAAGCGGGTGAACCGCTCGGTTCTGCTGTCGAGCCGATTCAGTCCCTGACCCTTGGTGCCAAACCACAGATAGCCGTCGCCATCTTCGGTCATCGCCCAGATACGGTTGCTGCTCAGGCTGTCGGCCGACTCCGGATCGTGTTGGAAGTGAATCGCCTCTTCATTTCCGAAGCGTCGCCGAGTCAGTCCACCCTCGGTTCCGATCCATAGATTTTGTGAGCTGTCGACATAGATGGAGCGGATCTGATTGTTGATCAAGCGATTCGGATTCAGCGAATCCTGTCGTAGGAGCTCAAAGTTTCGCCGATCGCGGACGATTTTGCTCAAGCCCCCACCCCGGGTGCCGATCCATAGAATGCTGCTGGCATCTTCATAGATCGTTTCGATCCGATTGCTACTCAAGCTGCCGACGTCGCCGGCGTCGTGTTGGTAATGCTGCAGGTTCCCGGTCGCTCGATCGAAGACGTAGAGACCGCGGGATTGAGTGCCGATCCAAAGCCGACCGTCCAGGCTTTGGCGGATCGCCTGAACGCTGACGCTCTTGGCGCCCGCGGGTCCTAGGGGATGAGGGCGCCACTGCCGCCGGTTTGGCCCTAACGAGCTCAATCCCGCGCGGCTGCCTATCCAAAGCACGCCGTCGCGATCTTCGGTCAGGCATTGGATTTGACGCCGTCTCGATGTTTCTGCAGAGTCATCGCTGACCGGGCCTATTTCTAACGCGATGGCGTGGGCGGTCTCGCGATCGAGTCGAAAGAGCCCGGCTCCGTGAGTCCCGAGCCACAGGACCTGCTCGTGATCCTCGAAGAGGGTGCTGATTTCCAGGCCTGCGAGGCCCGAGGGATCGTCCGCGGTCGCGCGATATTGATCGAACTTTTGGTGATTTGAGTTGAACTTATTCAACCCTTGGCGAGTTCCGATCCATAGCTCGCCAGCGGAATCCTGGAAGATAGGCCCGATATGGGAGTGGCTGAGAGTCTGCGGATCCTCAGGGTGGTGGAAAAATTGTAAGAACTGATTTGTCTTCCGGTCGAATCGATTCAGACCATTGAAGGTTCCGACCCAGACGGCGCCGTCGGCATCCTCGTAAAGGGTTTCGATATAATTATGAGATAAAGAGTTCGGGTCGTCCTGAGTGTGCTTGTAGACCGTGAAATGATAACCATCGTAGAGATTTAAACCTCTCTGTGTGGCGATCCACAAGAAGCCCAGATGATCCTGCAGGATGTCGTAGACATTGCTGTCAGAGAGTCCTTGGCCGGTTGATATTCTTTCCAGGCGATCGCCACCGGCAAGGGCAAGTGTAACAGGAGGGCTCCAGCCCAGCATCAGGAGTATGCCCCAGACGGCCAGCCGTCGAAGACTGGAATCGAGGCTTGGCTCGGCCAACCCGCAGGGCCCGTGAGGACGTTTTGTTATCCTTTTGGCAATGGACATGCCCTTACTGATGTTAACAGCCCGTGGTGAAAGACGAGCCGCGCTGCGAGCGGATCTTTTCCGCCAGCTCTGTGTTGCGAAATCCGCGAAATACTCCAGTATGCCTGTGGTTTCGCGCCTTGATCTGACGAAAAATCTCTCGCTCTCGCATGCGGCTGACTTTCACCACGGGCTGTTCGCATTCCGAGAAATCAGATGACTCGGTGGTCGAAGTTGACCTGGCGTTGGCGCGGCGGGTTGGCGGTGCTGTTCGGATCCTGCGCAATCCTCCTGGGGCCCGGCTGCAGCCCCTCGCCGATCGACGAGGCGGCGATCGCCACCCGGGACGTTCAACCCGATCGAGACCGGCTCGCGGTCATCTACATTGAGAATGCGACGGACCCTGGCGACACCGATCGTCTCGGTCGTATGATGACCGGTCTGCTGATGGCCGAGCTGGCACGCTGGCCGGATCTTGACGTCGTTGAACCGCAGCGGGTTTACGACATCGCGGCGCCCCTGGGCGGAATCGCGAGCGGCGATCGGCAGCGGGCGTCTAAGATCGCACAGCGTCTGGCTTTGGACAAGATGTTGGTCGGTGAGTTGCGCAGCGGCACGACGCTGACGGTCGCGGTCGAGGTGGTCGACGTCGACAGCGGCGAAGTGCTTGCCACCCATCAAGAGCAGAATCGGCGAGCGGGGGAGCTGTTCGCGGTCGCGACGGCTCTCGGGCGCAAAGTGAGTGAGTCATTGCTGACAGCACCTGCGGAAATCGAGGCGTCTCCGCCCTTGACCTTAGAGCTGACGTCTTCCGTCTCGGCCTATCGGTACTACGTCACGGGACAGGACCTCTTACACAAGCATGACTTTGTCGGTGCTGTGACGGCTTTCAGCGAGGCGGTGGCGATCGACCCGGACTTCGCCTTGGCTCACCATCGACTGGGTATTTCAGCGGCCTGGCACGGCGATGATGCCACCGCCGTCAGCGCGTCGGAGCGGGCGCTCGAGCTGGCGGCGGATGTCTCACCTCTGCGGCGAAATCTATTCGCGGCGACGGCCCTCTATCACCGCGGCCGGTACTCAGAGGCGATGCCGCGGATCGAGGCCCTTCTGGTTGAAAATCCTGAAGATAAAGAGGCTCTCTACCTGCTGAGCGAGATGTACCTGCACTCGGGCGTCGACACCTACCTCACCCGAGCGACCGAGACGATGCTCATCCTGGATTCCCTCGACCCGAGCTTCGGTCTGCTACGCAATCACCTGGGGCTGGCGCTGGCGCTGCAAGGACGTTGGCAGGAAGCGGAGTCCTATCTCGACCGGTGGATCGCGGAAGATCCCGAGAAGATCAGCTTGCGCCATGTGGCGCTGGGCATCGGCGGTCGGCTGGACGAGGTTCCTCATCTTGAGGCACCGGTGACTCGGGTCAACGTGAACTACGGCATGGCTTTGGCGATGCTGCAAGGGCGCTGGCCATATGTCGAGCAGTTGGTGGCAGAGGAGGCAGGTGAGGGCTATCAGCGCTCTTGGCGCCTGCGGAGTCGGGGGGCGCTCTTGACCTATCTGGGCAAGTTTGAGGCGGCCGAGGAAGCCTACCGAGGGGCGACGTTGAAGCGCGCGGCACCCGAGCACGAGGGGATCCAGAACGGTCTTCCGAGCTCCGCTTATCTCTGCCTGGCCGAGCTTGCGGAGCTGCGCGGCGATTTGACGGCAGCGCGGCGGCAAGCCGCCGACGCGATCAAGGTGCAGCCCTCTTTACTCGCGTCGCGTTATTTCGCCGGACGACTGGCGGCTCGCGACGGCGATCTCGACGCCAGCGAAGAGCACTTGGCCGTCTTACGGCGTCTGTCGACGGCCTCTCATGGCACCCAGGCGGTTCTCTTCGAGCAGGCGCTTGAAGCGGAGATCCTCCTGGCCGAGGGGCGGGCCGCCCAAGCGCGAGAGAAATACCAGAGCGTCGTCAGTTCGCGAGCGCTGCTACATGACTTCTACGCCGCAGCTTCGAGCTCTGGTGCCGTGTTTCGGGACGGCTTGGCTCGGACCTGCCGAGCCCTCTGGGATCAGTCTTGTGAAAGCGAAGCGCTGCACGGCCTGCTGAACAGTGGTTTCGAGCGCGTCGATCACCCGGTTCTCTATGTCCGGGCGCTTTTCCGACTCGGTGAGCTCCACCTGGAAGCCGGCGAGCAGAAGTCGGCTGAAGATTACTTTCGCCGCGTATTGGACCACTGGGGGACCGCCGACTGGCGGCTCGCCGAGGTCGAACAGGCGCGGGAGTCTCTCGATCGGCGGTGATTTTCAGACGACACCCTCATCGTCCCAGGGTCTTACGCACGGCCGTCGCGCAATCCGGGCAGATCCCGTGGGTAAAGGCGGCTTCGGAGTGGGCGTCGATATAGGTGGTGACGTCAACCCAAGAGCCGTCGTCGTCGCGAATGTTCTTGCACGACGCACAGATCGGTAACAAGCCCCGCAGGATTCTCAATCGGTCCATTGCTTCGGCGACTTCTGCGGACAGCTTGTCGGCGCGTCGACGTAGCCGCCGAGTTCGAATCTGGTGCAGCGCCAGCGCGAACAGCAACAGCGCCAAAGCGCCGAGCAAACGAAAGGTGAGAGTCTGGTAGAAGGCCGGCTGAATGCGGAAAGCGTAGGAGGTAACGTCGCCGTTCCATCGGCCCTGCTCGTCGCTGGCCGTCACCTCGAAGGTATAGCCGCCGGGTTCGAGATTGTTGTAGCTCGCAACGCGGGAATCATCGGCCGGTCGCCAGGTGTCGTCGAAGCCGAGGAGACGGTGCCGTAGCCGAATTTTTCCCGGAACCAGGAGGGTGGGTGCGGTGTAGCGCAGCTCAACGGTGCGACTGTGAGGAGGCAGCGGTTTTGGAAGCGACGGCAAGACTCGGCTATCGACGGTGACCTCTTCCACCAGGACCGTCGGAGCCTTCATATGCTCGATTTGACGGGGATCGACCACGGCGACGCCGTCGAGAGTGGAGAACCATAAGCGGCCGTCGCGCGTCGCCACGCTGGACGGTTGACCCCCGAAGCAGTTTTCGCTCTTGAGGCCATCGCGGCGACCGTAAGCGACGCCGCCGATGCGGTCGAGATGGCCGGCGGCGAAGGCCTCGAGATCCGCCTTGGCCACCTGAAAGACACCGCGGCTGGTGGATAACCAGAGATCACCGGTGCCGTCGTCCAAGATGCTTCGAACGTCGTCATCCAAGAGTCCGTCACGGCTGGTGAAGGCGGTGATCTCACCGTCCCGAAGCCGGCTCAGGCCGCCGCCGACGGTGGCGATCCACAAGGTGCCTTCAGCGTCTTCTAAAAGGGCGTCAACGTTGTTGCCCCCCAGGCCGTCGGCCTGAAAGAAGTTGGTGAAGGCTTGACCGTCATAGCGACTCAGACCCCGGGTGGTGCCGATCCAGAGTCGACCCGCGCGATCCTCTAGCAGCGAGCGCACCTGATTGCCGGCGAGTCCGTCAGCGGTGGTGAAAGTCTCCAGAGTGCCGTTGCGCCGGGCGTCGCCACGCCGGGCGTCGCCACGCCAACGGTTCAGACCGCCGTTGGTGGCGATCCACAGGTCACCCTGCCGATCTTCCAAGAATGCCAGGACGGTGCGGTCCGCCAGTCCATCGTCGACGCCCAGGTGGAGCCATCGGCCGTCCTTCCTGCGATTGACGCCGGCGCCGCTATGCCCGACCCACAGATCCCCACGT
Organism: Carybdea cf. marsupialis auct. non (Linnaeus, 1758); assembly: GCA_010016065.2. Taxonomy (NCBI): domain Eukaryota; kingdom Metazoa; phylum Cnidaria; class Cubozoa; order Carybdeida; family Carybdeidae; genus Carybdea; species Carybdea cf. marsupialis auct. non (Linnaeus, 1758). The sequence continues at coordinate 96,487 of JAAAKL020000022.1, read as the reverse complement.
GAGTCGCGATAGACCGCCCATAGGCTGTTGCTGGCCAGGCCATCGGCCGTGGTGAGCACTTCGATCGCCCCTTCCTGGAGCCGATGCAGACCGCCGCGGGTGGCGAACCAAAGAGCGCCATCGAAGTCCTCATAGATCGAGCTGACGGCCTCGGACGACATGCCTTCATCCAGGCTGTAGGTGGTGAACGGGCCATCCTTGAGCTGATGGAGACCGCCTCCCAGGGTCCCGGCCCAGAGAGTGCCTTCGCGATCCTCAAAAAGCGTCCAAATATTGTTGCTGGTCCACTGCCCGAGGTCGCGGTCGAGATGACTGACGGCGCCGTCGATCCAGCGTGCGAGGCCGCCGCCATAGGTTCCCAGCCACAGAATGCCATCGCGATCCTGAAGCACACTGAGGATTCGATCGTGAGGCAGACCGTCGGCAGAGTTGAAGACCTCGAATCGGCCTTCGTGCCAGCGATGGAGCCCGCGGTCGGTGCCGATCCACAGCTCACCGTCGTGTCCCGGATGGACCGACCAGACATGGTCGCTGGCCATGCCGGTCGAGGTGTTGAAGACGTCGAAACGGTCGTCTTGCAGGCGGTTCAGTCCACCGCCATAGGTCGCGACCCACACCGTTCCTTCGTGATCGACCGCGACGTCGAACACCACGGGATGCGAAAGTCCGGCCCGCTGATCGAAGACCGCGTCGATGCGGCCGTCGCGCAAGCGAGCCAGGCCGCCACCGTAGGTGCCGATCCAGAGCGTACCGTCGCCGCCGAGCGCCAGGGCCGTCACCCGGCCGGCCGGCAGCCCCTCGGCTTCTCCGAAGCGCTGGAATGCTCCATCTTCCAGGCGAACCAGACCGCCACCGTTGGTACCGATCCACAGGACGCCATCTTCACCGGCGGTGAGCGCATAGATGTGATGGTTGTCGAAGACCTGTCCGTGGCTGGTCCGGTTGAAAACCCGGAACCTGACACCGTCGAAGCGCACCAAGCCGGCTTCGGTGCCCGCCCAAAGGTAGCCGTCCGTGGTCTGGGCGAACGCGCGGACGGTATTCTGTGGCAGCCCGTCGTCGGTCTGCCAGGAGCTATGGCTGTATTGGGTGATCGCCTTGGTCGGGTCCAGCGCATAAACCTCTCCCCCCAGGCCGGCCAGCCAGACGGCGGCCCACGCACCAGCGACCAGAAATGGGCTCGGAACTTGGATGGACATCAGGCACCCTCGCGCCCCTCCGCTGCCAGATAGTCCAGATCAGCATGTCGGACTTGGGGACGAAGCGATTATCTTCGTCGCTCAGGCCAGTAATGTCTACCCGTATCCCGCCAATCCTCAGTGGGCTGGCGTCGACCCTTTCGCGACGGTGCCGTAGATACGTGCCCCCCGAAGGCAACGGCTTGGGGGGCAGAGAAAGAGAGCAGGTTAGAGGGCGAAGCGCCTCAGTACGTGGCGATGGATTCCACGACCGCGCCGGCTCCGGGCGCCGTGACGCTGCCGAGAGGGGCGACCGGCAGGGGAGTCGCCGACGGCGAATGCGACCGCGGCCGCTTTCGACTTCGCGTCGACGCCGAAGATGATCTCAAGGTGTCAGAGTGATGGACTGCGACCACGAGGTGGAGTCACAGCTGACGTTGGCGTTGCTGTGGGTACGGAAGATGATGAAGTCGCCCGCCGTCACCGACTGGATGACGTCGATCGGCAGGCCGATGGAGTCACCGGCTGCAAGGTGGTAGGGGCCGCCGATGACGGTGTTGTTGTGGAATAAGAACGCGCGGACGCCATCGCCGCAGCCCTGAGGATTAGTTAACCGCACTTGGCCTTCGATGTGGGCGGAGCCGGCCCAGGGAGCCTGCCAGGCGCGGGCGACCGGATAGAAGTCGGGATGGTCGTTGTTCGGGTGGATCTGGGTCCACGTTGCCGTGCCTTGCCAATGGTCGACGTCCCACTGCAGAGGTTGATAGAACCCGGCTCCGTTCCATTCGAAATATCGCCATTGATTCTGGCCCTGGATTGAGCTGAAGTCGGCGGACGCTACCCAGACTTGGACGGGCGGTGGGTGAAAGACGACGGCGTCGGGCTTTACCAACTCGGCCCAACCGGCGTCGTTCTCGACCTGAAGTCGGATATCGTAGGAACCCGGTGCGCTGAAGTAGCTGAAGCCGTCCTCTCGCCAAGAGTCGACCCGCCCGTCACTGTCGTAGTCCCAGGCCCAACGCGCCGGCCGGGTTTCGGAGAGGGGGTCGGAACAAGGGACCTCGCCTGGCAGGCACGTCGTCCGGTTGTCGAAGGACGCGCGAGTCGGCAGATCCGAGGGCATGTGGACCGCGAAATCTACTTGTGGCAAGTCGAGGGCGATCAGATCGATCGTTAGATCCTCCCAGACGGTGAGGTCATCAAACGGGTCGCCGTTCATGTGCACGCGGAAATAGAGCGTTTGGCCCTGGCGGATCGGTTGCTCGAAGTCGAAGGCTCGTTTGTTGGTGTCATCGCCGCTGATTTGCCACTCAGCGAGCCAGCGGTCGTCGAGAAAGATCGATGCCGTCACACCGTCGCCGCCGACGTCGCTTTTTTTGACTTTCCCAGTGACGCGGACGGTGCCATGCTTGGGGCTGCGCCAAGCGCGTGCCGAGTCGGCATGGTGTGGGTGGTCGTGATTCTGGAACACCTGCGTCCAGGAGCTTTCGCTTGCGCTTTCCGGGTCCCACCGCCAACCACCATCAAAAAAGACCAGGGGTTTGTAGGACCCATCCCAGCCGAAGTAGAACCAGTTGTCGCTGCCCTGTGTCGAGCTGAAGTCGGTGCTGGCGACGAAGCTCTCGAGGTCCCCGATGACAATGTGACCCTCACTGCGTTCCGCTTGGCGGCCGAAGTCGTTGCGGCTGGTGAGCTTGACGGTGTAGTAGCCGCGGTCGGTGTATTGATGGGTCGGACTGCACGACGGTTCACATTTGCGGATTGGGCTGCCGTCGCCAAAATCCCAAGCTTGGTCCTTGGTCACCGCCAGCGACTGATCGGTGAATTGCACGGTGACCGGTCCGGTGGCGGCGCTCGGGGTGGCGATGAAACGCGATGTCGGCTCGAGGTCGTGGACCAGAAATAGTCCGTCCAGGGGCGATAGCGAGTCTGTTTGGGGTTGGCTGCCGCCGTGGTTGTGAGCGGCGTTTTGGAGCGCGCTGGCGCGCAGACGCCGATAGCTCCGCCCTGGAAACATCTGCTCCATGTCGAAGTCGAGGGCATTCAATGAGGGATTGGCAATCACCGCACCACCCTGGAAATCCCTGGCCAGGGCGTCGGCGGCGTTGTGGGCCGTGAAGTTGCGCAGATACAATGACCCGCCGCCTTCGATCTCGAGCTCCAGGTTGATCGTTGCGGGGCCGGCGTCGCGGAGAAAGAAGCTCGAGGAGAAGTAGGTGGAGCCGGCGTAGGTGCGCAATGCTTGAGTGGTCGGCGCCTGCGGCTGTTGGCCCAAGGCTCGCACGGTCACCTCCCGCGGTACGTCGACGGTAAAGCCGTCCAACGGATCGGCTCGGACTTCGAAGAAGATCGTCAAGTCACCGGCCGGCACCGCCAGCCCGGAGTAGTGTACCGTCATGCAGGTGCGAGCTCCCGAGCCGGTGCAGTTGCCGATGGCGGAGATTTGCAATTCGTTCCCCAAGTTGACGATGGTGGCATCGTCTGAGGACCAGGCGTCGACAAAGTCAGGGTCGAGGCGCTCGCCTGCTCCCAGGAGTAGATCGGGCGCGTCCAGCGCCAGGCGTTGGGGCTCGCGATCCGGCTGCCGGATCGTCCCGCGGGGAAAGCCGAGCCAGTGGTAGAGTTCTTCGTCGCCCTTGCGCAGCTCGTCCCAAATACCGACCGAATGCCCGCGCTCCGGGCCTGGATCGACCAAGGTGGTCACCGGTAAGCCGAGGATCTGAGAGGCCGCGAGCACCAGCCGTGACACGTTCTCCGGCGGATGCACGGACGCCGGATCCTTGTGCACGACGTAGTTCAGCCGGGGACTGTGGCCAGCGTGGTCCCGCCAGTAGGACAACCGGTTGACAGCGGACGACCAATTGTCGAGGGTCGAATCGTTGAAACCCGAGAAGCCTTCCGCCTCCATGCCGTTGAGCGGTCCGAGCGCGCGCTGCTGAAAGGACTCGCCACCGTCAGCGACGATCAGGCGGTCGTCGCCGAGCACCTGGCGGAGGTCGGTGAAGAATTGATAGACCCCGCGGCCGTATTCATTGCGATCCTCCAGAATGCCGCCGTCCGCCACGTTGTCGTTGTCGACATCGGCTATTCGGCCCTCGATCAGGGCGTCCTTCCACCATGGCGCGAGGTCGAACTGCACGCCATGGTAGTCGCGGCCGTCCGGGCCGGGGGCGCCGTCCGGGTTCAGAAAGTCGTCCAACACTTCGGCCAAGACGTTACCGGCATTGCGACCGCTGCTGTCCAGCGGGCAGGTGGTCGAGAAGTTGTACTGCCACAGCAGGTTGTTCGTGGTGGGGCCCCAGGGGCCTTCGGGCACGTGCGGAGCGACGTAGGTCTGGCCGGCGACGAAGCTGAGCGGCGGGGAGTTGGAGAAGTGGCCGCGGGTGACCCGGAGTCGGCTGTTCGCGGCATCGATCTCTTGAATCGTCATATGCTCGGCCTCTTGCCACAGCTTCTGGGTGCCGTTGAGTCTCACCAAGACAATGTCATCCCCTTTGTTGGCATTGTTGAACCCGATATTGTCCCGAAAGGCCGACACATCGCTGACCGAGATCCAGTTGTCGTTGTTGTCGGCGGTGACGTTGGCGGTCAGGGAGCTGCCGGGAAAGTACAGCCAATGGCCGGCGGAGAAGCGCTGGTGGACGAAGCTGCCGGCCGGTCTCTGCCAATAGGGATCCATGGCATTGCCGTTGAAATGCAACATCACGAGCTGATCCTCTCGGGCGGCGGCAAAGTGGGCCGCGTAGTCGATGGTGTTGGGCGGCAGGTTGGCCAGCTCTTCTTGGACGGTTTTGATGATGATGCCGTCCAGGCGACCGAAGGTCGCTTGCCACTCGAGGTAGCTCTGGAATCCGGTGGGGTGCTCGGGGTTGCGAAAGAAGAAGCCGTGCGGAAAGCCGAGGGTGAAGATCCGCAGGCAGCTCGGGGGTGGGTCCTCGCCGTCGCATTCCCCGACCGGCACGGGCGGTGGCGCAGGCTGAGCGAGCAGCGGTGAGGCTAGAAGCAAGCCGGCAAGCATCAAGATTTGAAGGGTAGTCGAAGGTCTTGGGTACCGATAACAGAATCTTGGACACGGAAGTTGCGAGCTCTGGTCTAGGAATCGATCGGCGAGCATCTCTTTTCTTTCAGTGGGGCGCGTCTGCGCCAGTTTTGCCGAAGTTCGTTGGACTTAGACAGGTGGCTCGTCAAGGCGACGGTTTCCGACGGAAGCTATCCTCTCACACGTCGTAGCCGCTCGAGTCACCTTCGTCGCTCAGGGCAATCCTGTCTACCCGATTCCCACCATTCTCAGCGTGTTGGCGTCGACCCATTTTCGCGATCGTGCCGCAGATACGCGGCCCCCAGAGCGAACGGCTCTGAGGGCAGAGAAAGAGAGCAGGTTAGAGGGCGAAGCGCCTCAGTACGTGGCGATGGATTCCACCACTACGCCGGCTCCGGGCGCGGTGACGCTACCGATAGCGATCGTCGGCGGGGTCGTGGCCGAGACGTCATAGACGGTGATCGTGCTGGCGTTCGGCGTGCCAGCGACGCTGAGCGTATTCGAGGCGCTGTTGTAGGCGATCTCGACGATCGATCCCATCGTAATGGGTGTCACGACGCCGGGCGTGATCACGCCCGCCGCTCCGCCAGCCGGCGGCGTGTAGGTGAAGTCCGCGATCGCGCTCGTGCCGACCGCCATCCAGCCGCGGAGGCCTTGAGTGTCGATGGCCAGACTGCCTCCGGCCGCCGCGCCCGGAAAGGTGGCCAGGGTCGGTGTCGGGGCGAGCGGGTTGGGACTGAACATGTGGAGGGTGGGCAAGGCGACAGGTGACGGGCCGGAGGCGAAGACGGCGTCACCGGTGGCGGTGGCCTCGACGTCGCTCAACGGCAAGAAACCAGGCGGTAAGGGGACGAACCCACAGCTACCGACCTGTGGCCCCAGGATCACGCAGCCCGGAGGCGTCGGAGGGCCGATGAAGTAGATCGGCACCCCCTGCTGGGTCAGCGGCGGTTGACCAATGCCGAAAAGATAAGGCGAGGACGGCACCGAAGCCAGCTCGACCAGGGTGTCGAGCGTGTTTTCATTATCCACGAGAATGGTCCCGAGAAGGTATTCCAATCGAGGCACGGTCCGATGCGCTGACCAGAAGGTCATGGTGCCTCCGGTCTGTTCATCAGCCGCCAGCGCGCTGACGTCAGGCAGGACCGCGGTGGCGGGAAAACCGATGAAACTATTGCCGTTGATCGCGCCAGTGACGGTGTTCGTCGTGACGGTGTCATAGCCGGTCACCATCGCGCCGTTGATCGTCGTCCAGGCTTGGGTCAAATCGCGTCGCACCGTCAGCAGGCGATCCCCGGGAGTGCTGCCCGCTTCCGGGGTGGCGGTGGCGGACGAAATCTGACCTACCGTCGGCCGGAGGGAGTAGGTGAAGACCGTGTCGTCGTCGCCCACCGCTACGCCATAGTCGCTGCAGGCACAGTGCAGACTGGGCAAGTTGCCGACTGAGAAACTAGCGATGAGCAGCGCGTCGAGGATGTCGACGGTACCGTTGGACCCGGAGGCGGTCGGCCCGTAGACGTCGCAGCACGGTCCCGGAATGACCGGCAAGCCAGCGTCGAACTGTGCCGCCAAAAGGGCATCATTGATGTTGACCGAGCCGTCGGAATTGCAGTCGCCACAAAGCGACTGAGCGCCGGCAGCCGCGGCGAACAGCAAGATGCTTAGGAGGACCGCTAGGGCAGGTAACGGCATCGGAGAAGAACCGAGACGGGTCGTAGGATAAAGAGTGCGCATGAATGGAGCCTCCTCACTGAAATAGGTGTTCCTTCGCCGGAGCCGAGAAATCGGCCACCGGCCTGATTCGTTCGGGCCCGTTGACCTCCACAGAGGTCTTCGTTCATGGGTCCTATGAGTGAGCGCGCACGTTTTGAGGAAATTGGCTCAAATTGAGTTGATCTATTGTCGATTGTTTTCTTGCGTAGAAGAACAAGCGACACAAAGCGGGGTGGTCCTGTGACTTGTAGCGAGTTGCTCTGGCCACCCGATTCGGGCTGCGCCGTCCGCGGTGCAGCCTTGTTGGAACCTTTAGGAAAGGAGAGTGAGATGCAAGCAATCCGATTCGGTCTCTCGATCGTGATCTGGGCCTCCGTGATGGCTCTGTGGCTGCCCCAGGTTGTCATCGCCCGGCCTGGCAGCGCGATCGATCCCTGTTCCGGCGAACACTGGGGCGGGCGGGAAATGATCGTCGATGCGACGTCCAGCGAGATCTCCTCTAATATCTACGTTCAGGTCGACAGCTTCTGGGGTGGGGTGATCTACAGCAACCATGGACGGTTCCCGATCGGAATGCAGAGTGGTGAATGCACCAATCTGCTGTTGCTCAATTTCGTCAGTGCCACCTCTGGCAAACAGGAAGGGTCGATCAGTGGAGATGGTCTGACTCTCTTTGTCGACCGGACCTACTACGTGACGATCGGCAACCAGCTTTACACCATTTTGAATTGCAATCTGTGGGATCCCAATGGCAACCAACACACCCCCTACAATGACCACATGTGTGACGTGCCACCGTCGATCGCCAGCAGTGGCAATGGGGATCGCTACGTCGATATTTACATCGACGTCTCTGGCTTCGGCCAGAAGGTGGTCCCGTTCGCACAGGGCGGCGGTTCGGACCCATGGATCCAGCCGATCCAGCAGAACGGGATCTACACCTACCAGAATTCGAGCGTGATCAACCGCTACGAAGTGTGTGAGGACATTCCCGGCTTGACGGCGTCCGAGGTCGAGGAGTGCGAAGAAGATTTCGTCAAGCTGGACTATTACTTCAGGAGAGGCTATTTCCCACCCCATCACTCCGGCCAGGATTTGCATTTCATTCAGTGGCAGTATGCCAACTCGCATTGATGAGCTGAAGGGTTTGGCAATCCGGCATCGACATCGCCGGGGCGGCATGATCTATTCGGGCCCTTGACCTCCATGGGAGATCTTCGTTCATGGGACTCATAGATGAGCGCGCAGGATCTGAGGAAACTGGCTCAAGGCTGGGGAACAGCCCGAGGTACTGAATCATTCCCATGAAGGGGAATCGACTCGACGCTGATCCTCAAGCACTGCGTCGATCAGCGGATCCGCTGTCCAGGAGCCGACGATGTCGCTGAGATCCCGCCGTTTGAATGGCCCGGCTACAGGCACACCGCCGACGCACTGCAGAGCCTCGACCGCCTGGCCGAGACTCGCGCGATGTTCCTTGGCGGATTTTTGAAGGTCACTCAAAGCGCTTACGATCGTAGGCGCTCCTTGTCTGCATAACAAGTACTACGGTGAGCTGCCCCCTCACTGCCAAGCGCTGACGTCTCCCGACTCAAAACCGTCCTCAAAGATCACCGCGCAAGCGTTGCTGGCATCCCCGTCGTCGCAATCGCGGTCGGCACAGATACGATCCCCGTCACGGTCGCCAGTGCTGTCGTCGCCCAAACAAGCATCACAGCCGTCGGGCACGCCGTCTTCATCCTGATCAGCACCGTCGTCGGACCCGGCGCAGACGTCACAGCTATCCGGTACGGTATCGCCGTCCTCGTCGGTGTGATCGTCGCCGCCCTCGCAGACGTCGCAGCCGTCGGGGACGGCATCGCCGTCTTGATCCGCGGTGTCGTCGGATCCGGCACAGACGTCACAGCCATCGGGCACCGTATCGCCGTCTTGATCCGCGGTGTCGCTAGACCCTTCGCAGACGTCACAGCCATCCGGGACCTGATCGCCATCCCCATCGGCATGGTCGTCAGACCCGGCACAGACGTCGCAGCCGTCGGGCACGCCGTCGAAGTCGCCATCAACGCCGTCGGCGGATCCCTCACAGACGTCGCAGCCATCGGGGACGGCATCGCCGTCTTGGTCCGTGGTGTCATCCGAGCCTTCGCAGACGTCACAACCATCCGGCACGCCGTCGCCGTCGCCGTCGACGGTATCGTCGGAGCCTGGGCAGAGATCCTCGGCGTCGCAGCTACCGTCGCCATCGGAGTCACAGCCTGTGATCCAGAAGAACGCGTCTTCGCCGGAGGCGGTGAAGGTGAAGGTGCCGCCCGTTGAGATCTCGATCTCTTCACCACTGTCCGTCGATTGCAGCGACGATCGTGCCAGCACGTCGGCCGGGCCTTGCCAGCGCAACGTGACCTCTTGGCCGATCGCGGTGGTGCGAATCACGAAGCCCCACCGCTCTTCGTTCGTCGACGGGATCGGTCCGCGGAAGTCGGTGGCGTAGTCACCGGCCTGGTTGCCCCATTCTGGGTGCGGGAAGATCAGGGTCAGGAATGGCGTCGCGAAGGGCGGAATCTCTTCCAGGTCGTGAGGATCGAAACCATGCTTGCCACTGGCGGTGCGACCCAGGACGTTGTTCGGATCCTTGAGATCTCCGGAGACCACCGACAGCTGGACGTGCCACTCTTCGCCGTCGAACAGTTTCGGCGGCGGACTCGGGCTCGTCGTCGCCGAGGGGTTGCGCGGGATCTTGAGAGTCGCGGTCTTATACGCCCGCACGAAAATGCCATCCAGGCTCTCGAGCTCGCCTTCGGCCCCCGGGGTCTCGCCGTCGAAGACCTCATAGGCGGCACCGCTGAAGCGGTAAGCGCGACGCGACATGACGCAGTCCGGATGCACGGTCGGCGTGTGGTCGCAGGCCCGCATGCCGGAGCGCAGCGGATCGGCCTCGTCCAAGGTCAGGTCGCTCGAACCATCGTTGACCAGGACGTTGGCCCAATCCTCCAGGTTATTGAAGGCGTGGCCGACCATATTCCAGCGGCCGTCGCTGTCGGAAACCAGTGGGATGTCGAAGGTGTCGGGCTCGTTGCCGCCCTCGAGCACGATCGTCGCCGGATCCAGGGTCTTGATCCAGTAGCTCTGGCCCTGGACTAGAGGCGAGGTCAGCCCCAGCTGGTTGTAGCTCTCGGTGGTCTCGTTCCAGTCGTGAATCGCCCAGCGCGAGCCGATCTGACTCGCTTCGAGGGTGTCGTCGTCGCCGGTTAGAAGCTCTTCGACCATCGACAGGGGGCCAGGATCGCAGGCCAACGAAATCTGACGCCACTGGCCGACGGTGAGCTGAATGCCAGCACTGCAGGGCAGAGAAGGTTCGCCAGTGGACGCCAGCGCGAAGGGAGAAAACGCCGTGACGCCACCTGCCTCGGCCCAGCAGAAGCCGGACGGGTCGAAGCAGGCCAGATCGGTCTCCGAGCGACTCATGGCGGTGCCGGCGGCTAGCCAGTCGGCGGTGCCCCCGTCGAAACGGAAGATGTTGAGATCATCAGCGTGTTCGCCGTTCAGCTCGCTCGCCTGGTAATAGAGGCGCAGATCCGCGGTCACCGAGTTCTGCGGCGTGACGTCGAAGCAGCGCTTGACCGCCGGGTCGGACGGACTGCCGCAGTTGACGCCAGCGTTGATTTCGACCTCAACGTTGCCCATCGACGCGGTCGGCGTGATCTCGATGCCGAGAAACTTATCCTCGCTGGCGGAGCCGTCCTGAATGCGACCGATGGCCACGGTCGACGCGGCGGTCGTCGCCGGCCGGACGTCGCGCAGGGTGCCCTGCATCGAGACTTCGCCGTCCACCGGCAAGGTCTGGCCGTTCAAGTCGAGGGTCGCACCGGCGGCGACAAAGAGGTCGTCGGTGACGGTCAGGCTGCGTTCGAGTCGCACCGTGCCGGTATAGCTGGGGTCGAGCTCGACGCTGCCAACGGTGCCGGCAAACGCCCCGTCGACCACCGCATCGCCGGTGCTGGTGGCGTCGAAGACGACAGCGTCGTCCGCCGTCGGCACGGTGTCGTCGGTCCAGTTGGCGGCCTCCGACCAGTCGTCGGACGAGCCGCCGTCGTCCCAGGTGCGAATCGTGCCGTCGGCTGGCGCCGTGCCGCCGTCCTCGTAGGCGCCGATGTCACAGGTGGCGTCCGAACGCTCGAAGCCGCGCTGGTCCTGATCGTCGACCTCGTCGTCCTCGCACACCGTATTGTTGCCCGCGTCTTTGGCCGGCGCGCCGCTGATCGCCATCGTCTCGGTCTCGCCGCCGTTGTCCTGCAGCGGCCCGAGGCCCGGGTCGCTGCCGCCGGTGAAGCCGCAACTGTTGTCTTCGACCAGATTGTTGCCGCCGTCGACCACCGTCGCGCCGGTGTTGACGCAGTCGCCGCCGGCCGCTGAGTCGGCGACCAGGGTGTTGATGAGGGTCACCGTGGTCGGCGGGGAGCCGCCGGTGCCGGTGTGGTTGGCGAAGATGCCGCCCGCCGTGGTGGCGTTGCCACCGGCGACGGTGACGTTGGTCAGCTCCAGCGCCACGCGGTCGGTGTCGAAGCGATCGTCGCTGTAGAACGTGCCGGCAGACGACCCGCTATTGCCGTAGAAGGTCGAGTTGACGAAGGAGATGCCGCCGTCGTCGTGATAAACAGCGCCGCCAGTGCCGTTGGTGGTATTGCTGTTGAAGGTGGAGCTCTCGACGATCAGGCGAGTGCCACTGGTGCCGTTCCAGGTGGAGCGGGCGTAAATGGCGCCGCCATTAAAAGCCGTGTTGCTGTCGAAGGTACAGTCTTCGAAGGTGCTGGTGGCGTATTGATTGAACACCGCGCCGCCGAAACTGGCGTCGTTATTCCTGAAGACGACACGATCGAAGTGGGCAGTCACTGAGAAGGCGTCTGGAAAGACCGCCCCTCCCAGGTTCTGACCAAAGCTGCCCATCGGCTCGCACAGCGGCGCAAAACGGCATTCGCCGTCCGCCAAGGTCAACCTGGAGAAATTAACGTGAGCCGTGCCGCGCAAGCGGAAGAGGCGTGTCGCATTGCCGCCCGAAAGGGTGACGTCGTGAGCTTCACCGTTGATCGTCACTTCCAGACTCTGGATTTCGATCTCGCTCAATAGGGTGATGGTGGCGCCCGCAAGCGCCGGTGAGAAGGTGATGACGTCGCCGTTCGCGGCGTTGGCCAACCGGTCGCGCAGGGTGCAGGTGCCCGAGTCAGCGGTGCTGGTGACTAGACCGTCGACGCATCCCACGTTGACGGTAACGGTGCCGGAGCCCATCAGCGGCGGGCTGGCGTTGTCCGTCGCCCTAACGGTCAAGGAGAAGCTCGGATTGGTGCCGAAGCCAAAATTGTCGTCGACGAACAGATTGCCGGTGGTCGGATCGATGACGAAGGCACCTCCGGTATTGCCGGCGGTGATCGAAAACGTCAGGTGATCGCCGGCGTCCGGGTCGGTGGCTTGAACGCTGCCGATGAAGTGGCGGTTAGCCACCGTATTGTTGATGTCGAACGTCGCGTTCGGCACCTCCGGCGGATCGTTGAAGTCGGTGACGTTGACGGTCACCGTTTCGATATCGCCGAGCGGCGGCAAGGACTGATCGACCGCGCCGACCACCAGACTGAACGGTGGCGGCTGCTGACCGATGTCGATCGGACGTCGCGTCTGCACCGTCAGCTGGCCGCTCGACGGATCGATGGCAAAGGCGTCGTCGGTATTGCCGCCGAGCAGACTGAAGGTGACGCTTGCGCCCTGGTCGAGCCCGACCGTGCCGACCACCGTGCCGGGGGGGGAGCCCTCGGCGATGGCAAAGTTCTGACCGGCCGTAATGATCGGCGCCATGCCCGGCTCCCAGATTCGGATCCGCACGACCTCCTGATCGAGCAGGGCCGGGGCTGCCGTCTCGTGCGCCTGGATCAGCAGCTCATAGAGCGGCGTGATGACGGCGTCGAGCGCTGCGGGTGTCTGCACGGTGAGTTGACCGGTGGACCCGCCGATGGCAAACGCGTTGCCGACGTTGCCCCCAACGATCGAGAACTGCACGTGGGTGCCGAAGTCGAGCTCGACGATGCCGACCGGGGCGCCGACCATGCTGTCTTCCGACGCATCGAAGAGCTGGCCTGGATGAATCGACGGCGAGAAAGTCGGCACCGGCACCGTGGCGCCGACTTCGAAGGCGCCGAGGTCGCAGGTCGGATCCGAGCGGGTGTAGCCGCGCTGATCTTCGTCGCCGACGTCGACGCCTTCGCACAGCGTGTTATCGCCAGCGTCAATCGCTGTCGAACCGGCGAGCAGCTCCAGGGTCTGAGTGAAGCCGCCGTGGTTCTCGAGCGGCCCGAGCAGGGGATCTCCACTGGTGAAGTTGGTCAAGGTGGTGCCGGCGTTGCAGGTGCCGTCCTCGACGCGGGTATGAAGGTTGTCGTTGATCGTGCCGGTGTTGGCACAGTCCGGGCCCCCCACAGCGTCGGCAAGGATCGAGTTGCGCAGGTTCATCGTGCCGATGTTGTGCACGTTGGCGGTGCCGCCGCCGGTGTTGCCCGCGATCGTGGCGCTATTGAGATGGAGAGTGCCTTCGTTGTAAATGCCGCCGCCGTCGGCACCCGCGAGATTGCGGGTCAAGGTGCTGTTATTGACCGTTAAGGTGCCGCCCTGGACGTAGATCGCGCCCCCGCGACCGTTGGCCGAGTTGTCATAGAAAGTCGAGCGGTGGAAGGTCACCGTGCCGCCCACCAAGTAAAGCACCGGACCTCGGTTGGTCGTCGAGTTGCCGAAGAAGCTCGAGTCCCAGATTTCGAAGCCACCGCCGCAGTTTTGGCCCAGGGCACCGAAGCTATTGCCGGAGATCGACTCCACCATCATCCGGTGAAGATCGACGTTCTCACCGCAATTCACAATCGCACCGCCCTGCTCGGCGAGTCGGACCTCCGAGCTCGAGTCACCCTCGCGCAGGGTCAGGCCTTGGAGAACCACGCTCAGGCTGCCCGCACCCTCAGCGCGAAAGATGCGCGAGTTGCCGCCGGCGGAAACCGTGATGTCGGAGCCATCGCCGTCGATCGTCAGATCTTTGTCGATCAGGATCTCGCCGCTGGTGAGCGTGATCGTGCCGCCGCGCAGGCTGTCGTGAAAGCTGAGCGTCGCGCCGGCGCCGGCCGCCGCCACCGAATCGCGCAGGGTGCAGGTGCCGCTGTCCGCCAGGCTTTGCACGACGGTGCCGGTGACACAGGAATTGACCGTGACCACCACAGTGCCACCGTCGGCCAGCATTGGCAGGCCGTCGTCGGTCGCTTCAATGTTGAGGGTGAAGCTCGTGTGGCTGGCGAGCTGGGAGGCGTCGGCCACCGTCAGCTGGCCGCTGTTCGGGTCGAGGGCAAAGACGCCGGGGGGAGCGCCGGCCGGCACACTGGTCTGGCCGGTGATCGCCAGGGTGACGCGATCATGGTCGGGATCGGCCGCGCGGACGGTGCCGACGGTGTCGCCGTTGGCCGCACTGTCGAGCACCGCGAGATTGTCGTTGTAGACCACCGGCTTGCGGTTCGGCGGCGGCTGGGCGCCGTCGTTTTCGAATGCGCCTGAGGAGCACGCGGTGGTGCCGCGGCCGTAGCCCCGCTGGTCCGTGCCGTCGATGCCGTCGGCAGTGCAAGTCGCCAAGACGCCGCTGGCGGCTGCCGGTGAGCCCGGCAGCAAGGCGTGGGTTTCGGTGGTGCCACCGTTCGAAGCCAAGGGCGCGAGCAGCGGATCGCCGGACGCAGCAATGGGCGCGCAGCTCCCGTCGTCGACGACGTTACCGCCGCCGTCGTTGACCGTCGGGCTGTCGAAGATCTCGCAATTGGGCGAGCCACCGGACACGATGTTATTCGTCAGGGTGAGCACCGTGGTCGCCCGCGCGACCCGCAGGTTGTCGCCGGAGCTGCTGGCCTGGTTGTTCGCCAGGGTCAGGTGGCTCAGCATCACTGTGCTGTCGTTGTTGACCCCGATGAACAAAGCGCCGCCGCGGTTGGCGGAGTTGTCGCTGAAGGTCGAGTTATAAGCCATGAAGCGCCCGCGCTCGACGATCACTGCGCCACCGTCGAAAGACGCGGAGTTGTCAACGAAGGTCGACCGCTGGACCACCGTCTGGTTATCGACCACGTCGTTGACCACCCAGATCGCGGCGCCGTTCGACGCTTGATTGCCGTCGAAGGTGCAGTCCGAAAAGAGGACGTCGCTGCCCAGGCTCATCACCGCGCCGCCGAGCACCGCGTCATGGCCGGTGAAGGTGACCTGCTCGAAAGACGCCGTGACGTTGCTGCCGTTGACGTAGACGCCGCCGCCGTAATTTTGGCCGCTGAGGCCGAGAGGTTCGCACAGAGGCGCGGTGCGGCACTCGCCGTCCGCCAGGGTCAGGCGACGCAGGGCGATGTCGCTGGTGCCTTCGAAGCGAAACAGGCGGGTGTCGCCGCCGCCGCGAATCGTGATGTCGCGGTCCTGACCGTCGATGATCAGATCTTTGCCGCTGATCAGGATTTCGCTCGCCAGGGTGATCGTCGCGCCGCCCAGGGCAGGATCGAAGGTGAGGGTCGAGCCCGAGGGCGCATTGGCGACGGTGTCGCGCAGCGAGCAGGCGCCGCTGTCGTCGAGAGTCCGGACCAACAGGGTGGTGACGCAGCTCCCTGGCGGCGCCGGTTGCACGGTGAAGTCGGCATTCGAGATGTCGAAGAAGAAATGGTCGGTGACGTCGAGGGTGTTGGCGGTGTTGCGCTGCTTGGCGCAGCGCACCCGCACTCGGGCGGAGGTGGTGGCCTCGGACGGCACGGTGACGTTTTCGGTGCCGTCGTTGGCGGTCGCCATAGCCAGCGGCACGGAATAGGTGACGCCACCGTCGATCGACAGATCGATGTCGACCTCGCTGCACAGGATCGGCGTCACGTCGGTCATCGCCACATTCCAGGTCACCGCTTCGGTGTCGCCCTGCTCCCAGACTTCCGTGCCGAGGTTGGGCGAGGTGACCTCAAACGGCCCGGCGGTGGCGTCGACGTCGAGGCTGAGATCCGCTTGAGAAATGCCGCTGCCGCCGGCGACGTTGTCCTGAACTCGGACCCGGAAGTTGAGCGACTGGCCGGTCGAAGGCAGCTCTTCGCCGAGGGTGGCGGTGCCGCGGATCACGTCGGAGATCTGAGGAAAGGTGCGTGACGGATCGGGGGTCGGCGGGAAGACGCGAAAGAAAGGAATCACGCCGGAGTTCGGTGGTGCCGAGGCAGCCGGCAGATCCAGCTCCTGCCAGGAGTAGGTGAGGGCGTCGCCGTCGTCGTCGGTGGCGCTGGCGGTGAGCACAAACGGCGTGCTCTTGGGCAGGGTGAAGGCGGTCGAGCCGGCGCTCGCCATCGGCGGTGAGTTGGGTAGATCGAACTGCTCGCCGCAGGTGCCGGCGTTGCCGGAGGCGATCGAGTCCATCAGCTGGTCGTAGCTGTGGGCGTTGAAGTTGCTGTGGGGATCGCCTAGATCGTCGGTACCGCACGCGCCATAGCCATAAGCCATGATCGTGGTGCCGCCACCCGGCTCATAGGCATGGGCTGCTTGGTACTGCCCGGGCAGCGTCGCGTCGCACACCGAGGAGTTCCAGGTGTGGTGCATGTAGAACTGATGGCCGGCTTCATGGATGAAGGTGATGAAGTGATCGCGGCCGGTCAGCGCCTTGGCTTTGTTGTCGGCACAGAGGCTGAATTGGGCGACGCCGCCGGTTTTGTCCCATAGAAAGAGATGGCCGATGTCGTAGCTTTCGAAACCGATCTTGTCGTCGATCGTCGCCTGATTGGCGTTGAAATTAGCGGTGGTATCAGCATTGGTGTCGTCGTAAGGGTCGGTGGCGCCGTCGGTGAAGATCAGCTGGTCGTTGTTCGCCACCAGCACCAGGCGGATGGACAGCTCGCGCTCAAAGATAGCGTTCGATTGATTGACCACGTTGACGATGGCCGCCAGGGCCGAGGCCACGGTGCCGCCGTGGTTCTGGGTGTACTCGCCCGACGCGGCCACAGCGAGTCGATAGAGGCGGATCTGGGCGCCGGGGGTGAAGGCTTTACTCGGTACACCTTCGAGATCGTCGTCGGCTTGGGCGGAGTGCGTCACAGGCTCCGGCCGCTCCATCGGCGGCTCGTCAAAATGAAACGGCGGCAGATCGCGTTGGTCGTAGCTCAGATGGTGCATCGGTGAAGAGCTACGGCGCGAGGAGCGATGGCGCGAGGCGACGAAGAAGGTGCGTTCGCT
This sequence comes from Carybdea cf. marsupialis auct. non (Linnaeus, 1758), assembly GCA_010016065.2. NCBI lineage: Eukaryota > Metazoa > Cnidaria > Cubozoa > Carybdeida > Carybdeidae > Carybdea > Carybdea cf. marsupialis auct. non (Linnaeus, 1758). Next base: position 79,318 of record JAAAKL020000022.1, on the reverse strand, counting down.
GCTCAGCACGATGGCGTTCAGGCCATGGACCGTCCAGGAGAGTCGGACGGTGGCGGTGGGATCGTCGATGCCTTGGCCGGTGTAGGTCTTGATCTCGGGGTAACGTTCGGCCAGGGCCGGTGCCATGATGCTGGCTTCATAGATCAGGAAGCGCCTGAAGCCGCCTTCCGGCAGCGGTAGCTCGATCTCGAGGGTCGGCGTCGTGGCCTTGTCGGCGCTGGCGGCGAGGCTATCGAGCCGGGCGTCGAGCGCCGATGCGTCAAGCTCGACGGCGCGATAGCGCGTCGGCAGATAGGGGAGGTCCGGAGCCGCCAGCGGCTCGGCCACCACGTCTTGCCAAAGTCCGGAGGACGTCAGTGTCTGGGCGGTTGCAGACGTCGCAAGGATGAGCGTCGCGGTGGTGAGGGTGAGGAGCAGACCGGTGGCCGTCAGGGTCCGGGAGAGGCCCGAGCTCATGATGAAATCTCCTTCGCGGCGCGAGCGGTTCGCGGCCAGCAATCGTTGTTCTCAGGCGGGAGTGGCTGTGGCGTCGATTTTACCGTCGGTCCCTTCGGAGCTCTTGCCTTAGAGTTGGTCTGTTTGCCTGCCAGAAGCGGCGGAGGCCCCGAGAAATCGCCTGATTTGTCGGTCGGCAATCGACCGATCACCGGGTGATTGGCCAAATGTCGACCGACAATCGCTCGATCACCGGGTGATTGGCCAAATGTCGACCGACAATCGCTCGATCACCGGGTGATTGGCCAAATGTCGGCCGACATTTGCCCGATTTCTAGGAGTTGGGCTTCCTTGAGGCGAATCAGGACCTTAAGCACTGGGTGATCAGGGCGCTGGGCAAGGATCAGGCGCTCGATCACCTGGGGATCAGGGCGTAGGACAAGGATCAGGCGCTCGATCACCTGGGGATCGATCGGCTCGGCCTTGACAAGGAGCTTGAATCGCCGGTGGTCGAAAGCCGTGGCTTGCACCGCGGCCTTCGATCGGCAGGAATCGGGCTATCGTCCGGCGGCAATTCGGCGGATATGCCTCAGATAGCTCTCTTCGAGCTTCGTCAACTGGCCCTTGTCATCGATGCCGTGGAGGTAGAGATCGTAGTAGCCCGGCTCGAAGAGGGCGGACGGCAAGCTCAGGCTGAGCACGCTGCCGCGGCGCAGCAGGCGATCGGATTGCCAGACTTGCTCGCCGTCTCTCTCGCGATCGAGGATCTGAAGTCGGTAGCGGTCGTAGGGTTCGGGATCGATCACTTCTAGGATGTAGGTTTCGAGAGTGGAGAGCTCGGCGGCTTGCTTAGGGTCAGACTCAGACTGAAAGCCAAAGATGGTGTCGTTACACAACCGGTTGCTGTCTTTGAGCGCATGAATCTGTTTTATCTCGACCGCGAGATGGATCACGTCGCGTATGACATCGCGAGATGATCTCTCGCATCGTGGAACCGGAACGTTCAGCTATTGAACTGTCGCGCAGGCGGGGATGCAGAACTGGTCATGCGGCGACGCGAGATTGTCTGGGTCGCCAAACCCACCCCTGTGGCTAAAATTGCTGGGAGCGCAGGCGTCCCGCCTGCTGATGGCCTCTGGCCATCCATTCCGGAAGCAGGCGGGACGCCTGCGCTCCCAGCTTTTAGGCTCAGTGGACGGGTGAGATAGGTTGTACAAGTCAAGCAAGCTTCGAAGATCTCATCCTCGTCCGTTCGACGTTGAAGGGCGCTTCGAAGATCCCATCTTCGCTTCTTGCGACAGTGAAAGATGCTTCGCCGACGTCATCCTCGTTCGTTCGACATCGAAAAACGCTTCGAAGATCTCATCCTCGTTTCATGCAATGTCGCAAGACGCTTCGAAGATCTCATCCTCGCTGAAAGCAATGTCGAAGAAGCGAGGATGAGCCTCATCCTCGCATTGTGCAAATTGAAAAGGTCGGGTTGAGCTTCATCATGGCTCGGTGCAAAAGGTGGTGAACGCTGATGAGCTCTGGGATCGTTTTGTGCAAATTCCAAAGTAGAAGATGACGTTCGAGATCGCTTCGTGTACCGGCAGCCAACGCCGATGGGCTCTGGGATCGCTTCGTGCAACACGAGTTGCACGTCATCGCTCGTAGCCTGTTCCGACGGGAAAGGCGCTGAACTTCGAAGACGCCGACAGCGGCATTCTCGGCGGGCTCGCCGAGCGAGCATCTCCTCGCCCGACGCCCCGCGCCGAATCCGACCTCGAAACACCGACCGCCGTCACCCGGCCGGCGATGCCGTCCCTGCTCAAGCCCGGCCAGCACGTCGGCCCGTACCGCATCGAGCGTCTCCTGGGCAGCGGCGGCATGGGTGTCGTCGCCCTGGCCTACGACCCGGCCCTCGAACGCCACGTGGCGCTCAAGGTCATTCGACGGGAAATGCTCTCCGCCGAGCTGCTCCGACGCTTCGAGACCGCGCGCCGAGTGCTGGCACGGCTCGAACATCCGCACATCGCCCGCATCTTCGACGGCGGCACCCTCGACGACCTGCCGTACTTTGGTCCCAAGCCCTGGCCGTCCTGCGCGCGGAGAAGCCGCCGGACAGCTGGGAACTTGCCGACGTCGACAGCCAGCATGGTGCCGGTCTGATGGCCGCGGGTCGTCTCGAGGAAGCTGAGCCGCTGCTGAGGCGCAGTCTCGAGATCCTTGAGCTAGTCTGTGGCGTGCGTTCGATCTACACGCGTCGAGCTCGGGAGCGGCTGAGTCGTTTCGAGAAACGACAGCCGAGCCAAAATCGTCTCGCGTCGTAAAGCTAGCTGAACTCACGCCTTAGTGTGGGGAGCCTTACGGGTAACAGAGTGGGCGACCGAGCCGTAAGATAGAATGAAATCAAGGGTTCGGCTTTTCTGCACGACTCTTTTTAAGCGACTTTGAGAATCATTTTTCACCCTCATTTGATGAAGCTCGGATAGATGTCTGAGGCCGCCCGAAACCCCGCGGAGGGGACGGTCACCGAACTGCTGCAGCAGTGGCGAGACGGCGACGCCGAAGCCGCGGAAAAGCTCTCGCGCATCGTCTATGACGAGCTACGGCGCCTAGCTCACCATCAGATGCGCCACGAGCGGCAGGGGCATTTGCTGCAGACCACCGCCCTGGTGCATGAGGCGTATTTGCGGCTCAAGGATCTGCGCGTCGGCTGGCGGGACCGTGCGCAGTTTTTCACCGTCGCCGCCCGCCAGATGCGTCGCGTCTTGGTCGACGCCGCACGTCAGCGCCTGACTGTCAAGCGCGGCGAGGGGGCTTTGCCGGTCGATCTGACGTCGGTCCAGCTGGCGGTCGAGCCGTCGTTCGAGATTCTGGCCCTCGACCAAGCTTTGGAGCGCTTGGCCAACAAGGATGCGCGCAAGGCCCGGGTAGTCGAGCTGCGCTTTTTTGCCGGGCTGAGCATCGCCGAGACGGCTGACGTTTTGGACGTCTCCCACGCCACCGTCGAGCGCGATCTGCAGATGGCCAAGGCCTGGCTGCGTCGCGCCATCGCGTCATCGGACGACTCGGAGTAGGTGTTTGCCGTCCGAGCACCGTCCGTCTGAGGATCCGTGGCGTCGGCTCGAGGCGCTTTTTCACCAAGCCCAGGGTCTCGACGAGGTCGCTCGCCGTGAGCTGCTGAGCCGCGAGTGCGGTACGGATCCGACTCTGCGTCGGGAGTTGGAAGAGCTGCTCGCCCACGCCACGGCTTCGGCGACCCGTATCGGTCAAGCGGTGGCCGACGCGATCGAGCAGGTGATCGAAGGCCCCCGTCTCGGCGATCGGCTGGGGGTTTATCGGCTGACCCAAGTCCTCGGCCGCGGCGGTCTGAGCACGGTGTATCTCGCCGAGCGGGACGATCAGCAATACGAGCAGAAGGTCGCGGTCAAGGTGATCCGCGTCGAGCTCGACAGTCAGGACCTGCGAGATCGCATTCGGCAGGAACGGCAGATCCTGGCAACCCTCGACCATCCGAATATCGCCAAGCTGCTCGACGGCGGCACGTCACAGGACGGTTTGCCGTACTTTGTGATGGAGTACATCGCCGGTCTCGACCTCGAGAGCTATTGCGAGACGGAGGAGCTGGGTCTTCAAGATCGGCTACGGCTCTTTCGCCGACTGTGCGCGGCGGTAGCTTATGCCCACCGCCAGCTGATCATTCATCGCGATCTCAAACCAGCCAATATTCTGGTGACCGAAGAGGGGGTGCCCAAGCTGCTCGACTTCGGCATTGCCAAGCCGCTCGAGAGCGTCGTCTCGCCCGCCATCGCGCCGACGGTTCCCGGGCGTCAGCTGCTGACCCCGGCGTTTGCCAGTCCCGAGCAGATTGCCGGCGAGCCCCTGTCGACCGCCACCGACGTCTACTCCCTCGGTGTGGTGCTCTACCGTCTACTCACCGGTGGCCATCCTTATGATCTGGAGGCCGCCAGCCCCGCGCAAGCCGAGGCGGTGATTCGCGAGGTCCAGCCGGTCAAGCCGAGTCTGGCGGTGACGGCCGACCGGCGCCGATGGGCGTCGCGTCTCGCCGGGGATCTCGACACCATCGTGCTGAAAGCGCTGCACAAGGACCCGGAGCGTCGATACGGCTCGGTGCAGCAACTTTCCGATGACCTGACGCGACACCTGGAGGGCCGTGCGGTCGAGGCGCGGGGTGACTCGTGGACGTATCGGGCCGGTCGCTTTTTGCGTCGACACCGGGTGGCAGTGGCAGTGGCGACCGGGGTGACGGCGATGAGTGCACTCTACGCCTATCAGCTGGCGGTCGAGCGCGACCGTGCTCGTTTGGAGGTGCGCAAGACGACCCAGATCTCGGAGCTGATGATCGATCTCTTCGAGAGCTCGGATCCAAACCAGACCCGCGGGGAAGACGTCACCGCCCGGGAGCTGCTCGACCGTGGCGCGGTGCGCATTCGCCAGGAGCTCGAAGATCAGCCGGTGGTCCGGGCGTCGATCATGGACGTGATCGGCCGGATCTACGGCAAGCTCGGCTTGTCGCAGTCCGCGGCCACCCTGCTGGAAGAAGCATTGGCCTTGCAAATCACCGAGCTCGGGGCTGACCATCTCGACGTCGCCAGTACCCGCAATGATCTCGGCGAGCAGTTGGTGGTCAACCGACGACTCGACGTCGCTGCGGAGCATCTCGAACAGGCGCTAGCCGTGCGCCGGAGAGTCCTTGGCGAGGCTCATCAGGAAACCCTGACCAGCCTCAACAATCTGGCGGCGGTCAAGGCCTACCAGGGCGATCTGGAGACCGCGGAGGCTCTCTTTCAGCAGGTTATCGAGCGGCGCCGCCAGGCCTTGGGGCCGGACCACCTCCTGGTGGCGACCAGCCTCAATAATCTGGCCGACGTGCTGGATCGACAGGGGGACGCGGAGGCCGCGGAGCCGCTTTATCGTCAGGCCCTCGAGATCAAGAGACGATCGGCAGACGAGCCCACCACCGGCGTCGCGCTGACGCTCAACAACCTGGCACGGTTGGCGGAGATGCGCGGTGCCGGCGACGAAGCCCGCAAGTTTTATTCAGAAGCCCTCGAGATCAATCGTCAGCTCTTACCGGAGACCCACTATGACATTTCATTCGGCGTTCGGCGCTTGGCCGCGCTGGCTAAGGCCGACGGCGACCTCGCGGGCGCCGAAGGCTTCCTGCGCCAGGGACTCGAGATCCGGGGTCGTTATCCGGACTCGGGCGACGCGTCGATCGCGCCGCTGCTCGAGGCTTTGGCGAGGCTGCTCTTGGCCACCGAGCGGGGAGCCGAGGCCCAGCCGCTGATGGTCGAAGGCCTGGAGCGCCGCCGCCGCCTGTATCCGGAGGGGCACTGGCGAATCCCCGCCGCCAAGAGTTTGCTCGGGGCCAGTCATCTAGCGGCGGGCCAGATCGAGACCGCGCGGCCGATGCTTAGGAGCAGCCATCAGGAGCTGGTGGCGATGCTTGGAGACGAGCATCGGGCCGTCCGGGAGGCGCGGCAACGGCTCGAATCCCTGGCCGAGTGATCCCTCGGCAGCGGCTTGTGTGCCCTCCCTGGACCGCGGGTCGGATCTGGACAGGAGGTGGCCCCTGAGATACGCTGATTTTACGTCTTTGTGCGCAGTATCTGGAAATCGCCAGCGGCCTGTCTCGAGTTGATGGGGTAGCGTCGGTGGCAGCCTAGAAGGGGCCGGCCATGAGACCCAACGTCTTCGATCGCCTCAAAGTGAGCGCCATCATCTGGACGCGTTATATGAACTTCGCGGCCATCGAGCGGTGGTCCAAAAAGACCTTCCGGCGTCGGCGCGAGCTCACCAGCCCAGCCCCGGCCCTCGATGCTGCCCGCGACCACTACGAGACGCCTTCGATTCCAGCGGCCCTGCGAGTGCCGCGGGAGATTCCGCCCGAGAGTCAGCTGCGGCTGCCTTATATGCTGCCTTATTACTATTTCACCGGCATGGTTTTCCGTACGCATCTCAAGTGGCCGATCCGCTCGGGCATCCCCTGGTCGCCGACGGCGAAATACAACAAAGCCTTTCCTGAGAATAAGGAGGGCTGGCGTAAGGTTTACGAGGATCGCGAGTTTGCCCAATTGCGTCTGCAGGGCCCGAATCCCTTTCTATTGCGTTATGTCGAGGACTCGGATCGCTACGTCGTCGACTACTCGCCGTATTTCAAGAACATTTTCGACCCGGTAGTCTGCACGTTCTTCCTCGACGGCGAGCAGCTGATGCCGGAATCGATCACTGTCGGTGAGCAGCGCTTCACCCCCGGTGACGACGGCTGGAAGCGTGCCAAGGTGATCGCCAACGCTCTCGATGCCCGCTACTGCGTGTTCACGCGTCACCTGCTTGACACCCACTTGCTGATCGGCGAGGCCTACGCTGTCTCCGCCTACAGCCTGCCGCCCGCCCACCGTCTGCGGCCGTTCCTCGACCTCTTCACCTACGGCACCCTGACGGTCAACGACTTCGCCTACAAGCTGTTGATCACCCCGGCGAGCTACTTCATCCAGTCCGGCTTCATCTCGGCGGACGACGCCATGACTCTGTTTCAGAACAGCATGGACGCCTTCACCCTCAACGACCTGATTGTGCCCGACGACGTCGCCCGCCGCGGCATCGACCGCCTGCCGAATCATCCTTACGTCGAGGACGCGCCCGAGGTCTGGGCCTGTTTTCTGGAGTTCGTCAGCGGTTACATCAGGAGCCTGTACGCCGACGACGCGGCGGTGCGCGACGACGGCGAGCTGCAAAGCTGGTACAGCCAACTCGCCTCCCTCTTGCCCAACCGCGACATCACCGACGATCCGCTGGACGGTCTCGAGGCGCTGACCCATGTGCTGTGCTGCTTGCTGTTCAACAACGTCAGCCACGAGGTCTGCGGCGATTTTTCGTCGTTCGGTGAGTCGGACGATCCGGACCACAAGAAGTTCGTCAACTTCGAGCGCCTCAAAGCCGGGGACGACGCGTCGGTGCCCGAGATGGCGGACGTCTTCCTGCTCGATCAAGGGGCCTATGCCGGGCGCTTCAATGTCGGTGGCAACGCCATGATGACCGTGGCGGTCGACAAGTTGGTCGACGACCCGAGCCTGAAGCAGGCCGTCCAGGCCTTTCAGGGCGAGCTGCGGACCCTCGACGCCCGGCTCGAAGAGCGCAACCAGCAGCGCGCCATTCCTTTCCTGCGCATGATGCCGCGCAAGTGGGAGATCTCGATCAGCTTTTAGCTGGAGGTCAGCGAGCATCGATCCCAGAGGGAGACAAACTCGATCCCGAGATGCGTTTCGGAGAGGAGACTGGCGGAGCGAGGACGGCCGAGGACTGTTTGAGCAACTCTTCCGTCGGAAGACTCGCAAAACGTTGCAAAATGAGAACCTGGCAAGAGTCGCAAGACCCGCATGCGAGTTCCGCAGGCCGCCCGCAGCCCGCGAGTCTCCGTGCAGAGACGCATTTCTGGAGGCGATTTTGCTAGATAGACGGATTGGAGGCCTGAAATGAGCGAGACGCGAGAGATTCCAGGGCGCGGTCAGCGGAGCACGGCCCTCGGCAGCCTGCTTCGACTCCGGGCCTTCCGCAAAGAGCTGGGCACCTGGGCTCGAGAGCGCGAGGCCGAGCACGGTGCGCCGGTCTTTTTTGCCCATCTGGGCATGCCTAGCATTCTGATCGCCGACGCGGCCTCCGCCGGCTTTCTCTATGCGGCGCCTAAGGATCTGTGCGATCGCCTGGATCGTGTCGGTTTTGGCCCCAGCGGCATGCGCCCACGAATCATCGGGCCGATTCGGCCTGCCCTGGTCACCCACGGCGAGCTGAACGTCGCGAAGCGTCGCCTGATCGACTCGGTGCTCGACGGCGCCCGCCGCCGGTTCAACTCGAGCCTCGAGACGGCCTTCGGCGAAATCGTCGCCGACTGGACCTCCCGCGACCGGATCCCGCTGCAAGAAGTTACCGGCGTGGGTGGCCAGATCAGCGCTCGCTGGCTCTTGGACGTCGACGTGCACGCCCGAGACGCTGGTCCCTGGCCGCTGTCGTCGTTTTCCCCCGTCACGACCTCATGGCTCCTCAATAAGGTGCTATCGCTGGTCGGCGGACCGTCGAAGGAAGACCGCGAACGGGCCGATCGTATTTTGGCGGCCGCTCGCCGCTCGTCTCAGGTCGATGAGATTCATCGCCTCGGTCGAGAAGCCGGCATGAGCGAGGAAGAGGCCTTGCGACAGGTGATTTTTCTCGCCATCTTCAACAGCAAAGCCGTCGGCCTCATGACCGCCGCTGCCCTGGCCCAACTGTCCTTGGCTCCTGGGTGGGCCGAAGCGATCCGCGACGAGCTGGGGGATGCAGAGTTGAAACCCACCGACATGGGCCGATTCGAAATCCTGCACAAGGTCTATCTCGAGTGCGGGCGGCTGTTCAGCGCCCCCAAGATCTTGTATCGGGAGGCATTACGCGACTTCGACATGCCCTGCGGCGACGGTCACACCTACCGGATTCTGAAAGGAGACACGCTGCTCCTGTCGATGCGCTCGATCCACTACGATCGCCGTGTCTTCCCGAATCCCGACACCTTTGACCCGAACCGATTCGACGACCCCGAGGTGTTGCCTCACCTCTTTCTGTTCGGCCCCCACGACAAACCCTATCGCTGCGCGGGGGACGACCAGGGATTTAGCGCGGTTTTCACGAAATACGTGCTCGCCCGCCTGCTCCAGGGCTATGACTGGCAGATCGAGCCGCGTCCCACGGTCAGCGCTGATGCTGATTTCGCTCCCGAGGACACGGCGGTGGTGAGCTTTCGGCCGCGAGCCTAGCCCGGCGAGTCCTTAGAGCGGCGTCCAGGCGCCGGGGGTGATGCAGTTCGGCAGGGTCGACGTGCCATTCAAGTCGACGCAGTGGCAGCGATAAGCGGTCTCGTCGTCCGAGCATCCGACTTGCATACAGGCTTCGTAGACTCCAGCGGGAAAAAAAGTCGGCACGCTACCGCCGGTGGGCAGGTAAGCGTGATCGGTCTCCGGCGTCGTGGTGGTGGCGCTGGTGCCGTCTCCGAAGCGCCAGTTATAGCGCTCGGGAACCGCCGGGTCGCAGCTCGTTTCCGGTTGTCCGGCCGGCGCCCGCTGGGCGTCGAACTCGCAGACGAAACGATCGATGGAGTTATCGTAGATGCAGAAGGCCTGAAAGTTGGCGTCGGCGGCGAAACCCGGAAGGGCAAATCCGGCGATGAGAAGGGCGAAAAGGACGCGGGTGAAGGCTGGGTGCGACATCTTGTGCAACATGAGGTCTCCTTTTGGGCACGGGGAATGATTCACGGCGCATGCCGCGACAGAGGCCCCAGGCGAGCGTGCCTTTCCCGCCCGAGGCTCCGAGCTCGAATCGATGGAGGAGGTCGGCCCCTGAAACGTCGGTCACGTCGCCCGACGCTTCAGGGAAGCAGGCTAGCGAGTCGGGTCGTTGCTCGCCGGCCGCTGGCAGAAGCCGGGCGCCCCCGGACTGGGAAAGGCGATCCGGTAGCCATCGTCAGGCCACCAGCGCCGCATTTTGATGCCGCCGTCATCTTGGGTCGTGGTCGGCTGCACGGCCCAGGATTCGGCGAGGTCGCTAGCGGTGCAGGAGGCACCCGAGCCGACCAACTTCAAGTGGTATTCGAAGTTGCTCTCGGCGAGGGAAAACGTCGCCCCGTCGCGTTTTCGCCCGCTGGAGCTATAAGAGAGTCTGGACTCTGAAGTCAGCAATACCTGAGCCGGTGCTTGAACCCGCTGATGCAGACCGTCTTTGGCTTCAGACGGCATGTAGATCGGCCATCCGCCGTCGCAATCGGCTTCCAAGCAAGCCCGAGCTTCGGCCTTGATCATGTGGCGATCGAAGAGCTTCTCATTCTGGACTTGGTAGGTCATCGCATGCATGGCCGATGCGTTCGCCTCACTCTCCCCGTTGCACACCATGGCTTCGGCGGTGAGGCAGCGATCGAAGTCGAGGTAGACATCGACGTCGCCCAGGCAGGGGCCGCAGAATGGGTTGGTCTGCAGGCAGAGAATCGACTGCTCGATCCAGGTCTGGCTGGTGTGGTACCGACTTTGAGTCGTTTCAGGGAAAGACCACCCTTGAGGTTGATCTTGCATGCTGGTGCCTTGTAAAAGGTAGCAGCCGGCGGCGCCGCTCTGCCGGCCGTCCAGCTGGGCGACGGTTCTGCTATTGTCCGGGGACAAGAGCACGGTCTGTTTCGGAATCCAGGAGTCGAGTCGGAGCACCGCCTGCCACTCGTGGTGACAGCCCGGGGGCAGATTATCCAGCTCACGTTCTTCCAGCTGCCCGATGAGGGTCTGAGCCGCCATGCGAAACTCCGGATCGTTCTTGAGGAGTTGGAGATTAGCCCACGTCTGGCAGGAGGGCATGGTCTTCAATTTTTCGGAGAGCTTTTCACTGATCACCAGCGCTTGCGTCATCACGCCGGGAACCAAGCGATAAGTGCAGGAACCTTGGCAGTCGAAGAATAAGAGAAAGGGATAGGGTGCCATCAAAGGGTTGCCCACGCCGTCGGTGGCTTCCAGGTAATACCGAATGTTACGGGCCTCGGCACCGGCCAGCACCCCCGGCAGCGTCACGTCGAGGATCCCATCGCTCGGGGCCGGGACGGTCGTCGAGGCCAGGACGGTCGATTCGTTGAGCCAAAGGTTGAGAGTGATCGGATCGAGGCCCGGGCCGGCTGAGATCTCCGCTTCCAGGTCGTCACCGATCGCCTTGAGCCCGGTGATCGCCACCTTGGACGCCAACGCCGGGTTGGCACAGATCGGCTCCGCAAAGGCTTGCTGAGGCAGGGTGAAGCCGAGGGCGAGGATCGTCAAGATCAGGTGGAGGGCTGTGGGGAGAAGAGATTTTTTGGGAATATTCACCGAAGATGTCTCCTGAGTAGAGCGTCGTTCGCAAGGATCGGATCGAGGCCCGGCCGGATCCGGCAGATTCGAAGGTCCATGGCGTCGAGTCGAGCTAGTTTCCCTCATTTAATTTTGAAAATCTCAGATGGCTCGGGCAAAGACGCGTCTGGTGGACGAGATTCAACCCGGCGACTGACTTAGCTTGTGTTGAAGGTGCACGTTCGTTTATACTAGCCTCAGTTTAGGTGTGCACGTAAAAGAGTATTGGCTCAGCTTGGTGCCGCTAGCTTGCCTCAGCATTGGCTCGGTTCAGTAGAATTGTTAGATTGGTTCCGCATAATTGTTAGCTCGGCTCCGCATAATTGTTAGTTCGGCTCAGCACTGGGGCGCCTATGACTTCTCGGAGAGTTGACGCGCTGGGAGCAGGGCAGTCGAGCTAGGCAGGAAGGGAAAGATGGGAATCATTTCAACTATAGTGGTATTAATATTCGCGTTATGTATCTCTGCAGCACTGTTGCTCTTTGGGGTGAAGTTAGCAAAGGTTGAAGGCGCCACGTTTGGCAAAGCACTGAAGTCAGCTCTGGTGGGTGGCGTTGGAGCACTGCTGGCAGGGTTCATTCTCGGACTGATTCCCCTTGTCGGAGGTACACTTGGACTAGCCGCAGGCTTCTTGCTCTCCGTTGTGGTCACGGCTAGTATCTTCGCGACAACTTTTGGCCAAGCAGTCGTCGCGGAAGTCGTCCACGCTGGAGCGTTTGCGGTCGGCATATTTATTTTATTTGGTGTTTTGATGACTCAAGGGAGTGCTGTCGCTCCGTTTATCTATACCCTCTTCTGAAAGACGATCGATCATAGATGACCTTCATTGCCAGCTCTCAGGCTGATCGAGCACTGCGGTGGCTGCGCCAGTTCGTTGGTGACGACGCTCCCGGGTTTTTGCCTGATCCAGCACTGTGGCTCAGGACGTCCGGGCTCACTCGATGCTGAAGGTTTCAAGCTCCACCGGCACGGGATCGACGTCGCCCGCCGCGTCGTTGGTCGGATCCGGATCCGTGACGCCGACCGGGGCGGCGACGGTGGCGGTGTTGCTCACCGTGCCTGTGGCGCCCGCCGCGATATCGCAGGTCAGGATATAAGCGGCCCAACCGTCGACGGATAGGTCCGCGTTGTCGAGAATGCTGTCGGAGCCCGAAGCGGTGCAGCTCGAGCTGGCCGACGCCGCGCAGGTCCAGGTGCAATTCTCGAGCGGTGCCATCACCGGATCGCTGACCGTGGCGCCGGTCACCGGGCTGGGACCGGCGTTGCGGGCGACGATCTCGTAGGTCACCTCGGTCTCGCCGACCAGAGAGTCGGTCTTGTCGGTGAGGGTGATCGATAGATCGGCGATCCGTCCGCCGTGGGGGAAACGCGGCTCGAAGAGGCAGACCGCAGTGGTGCCGGTGAGCGGCGCGGGCGGTGAGTACTGTAGCGCGGAGCCGGCGTCCGAGCTCTGAATACCGATCGTGGCGCCGCCGTGGGACAGACCGCCGAGATCGATCTGGATCGCGATGGCGAAGCTGGTGTGGTAGAGGATCGCCTGAAAATCGAAGCTGCCGGGCAGCGCCAGAAAACCCCAGCCTGACCACTGCACGACGGTGCAGGCTTCGCCGGCGACCGCGCCGGAAGGCCTCGGGCAGACGGCAAAATATTCGCTTTGAGTGGTGCCGCCGACCGCCTCGCCCGAAAGCTCCTCGTGGAAGGCCAGCACGCGGGCGATGGCCGACGGTTCATGGTCCGGAATCGCCGGCAAGACGGCGTCGTTCGAGAAGTCGCCGCCGTCCTCCGTGGCGAGGGAATCCGCGGCCCCGAGATAGCCGTTGGACGACATCACCAGACTCGATAAGGCTTCGCCGTAAAGCTCGAAGCTTTCGCTCAGGGCCACCACAGCTCCGCCGTCGTCCCGGGCCGGGTCAGTGCCTGAGGCGGTCAAGACGATCGTCGTGCCGCTGCCCGCGACGTCGACGAAACTATAAGCACATTCCGGCTGACTCGGGCCGAAGAGCTGATAGCCATAGGCGTCGGTGCCGGCCGCCGACCGAGGTTGGCCGAGCGCGGGCGACGACGCTAGCCACCCCCCGGCCAGGAGCAGGGCGAGCGCAAAGCGCGACGGTCGTGAGGCGTTGAGGGTCATCGAAATCATGGCGGAGTCGTCGAGATCAGGCACCACTCCACCAGGGTGCCGGTATCGCCGCCGGCCAGGTCGGCGACGGTGAGGTCCCAATTGCCGCTCAAGTCTTCGCTGTCGAAGCCGGCCAGCACGCCATTGGGGGTGAAGGTGCCGTCGATGGCGATCGGCCCCGGAGTGACGCATTGGTTCTCGACCGCGAGGGCGGCTTCGTCGTCCAGAGTGACGTCGAGGTCGTCCCCCGAGCAGCCGCCTCCAGGGGGCGAGCCAGGCCGATCGATCAGGGTGACGCTGGTGCCGGTGTCCTGGTGCACCAGGGTGAAGACCAGGTCGCCAATGAAACTGTGGGTGACGTCGATCGAGACGTTGAGGTCCAGTAGATCGCCGGTGGCAGCGACCGTCAGGGTATCGGTGACGCCGCCGGCATTATTGTCGGGAATCGCCACGCCGGGCGTCGAGCATTGGACCCCGACGAGCGGAAGGGTAAAGGCGGCCCCGGCTTGAAAGATTTCTTGATTGCCGTCGGCATTGTTGCCGGCAAGATCGCTCAGGGACTGAAAAGCAACCAGGGGATCGCCGGAGGCGACCGCCATCACCGGCAGGAGACCGCCGAAGCTCGCGGCGCCGAGAGCCACCGGCGTGACGGTCCCCGCGCCGACGTCGGCAAAAACGACGTCGGCTGGGAAGGGGGGCAGCAGACCGATGCGCTCGATGGCGACGAAGTTGCCGGTGTTGTCGATCCGGGCGAAGGTGTGCAGTGAGAAAAAGGTCTGGTCGGTCAGCTGCTGAAACGAGCCGCCGCCGTTGCGGTCGAAGCGGAAGACTTCGAAGCTGCCGTCGGCGTTGCCGCCGGTGTAGTCGGCGTTCGAGATAAAAGCCACGAAGCGACCGTTGTTGCTCGACGACGCTCCACCATTGTCGGCGCCGACCGAGGCGGTGATCTGATTGTAGTTATCGGTCTGGCGATCCCACTGGAAAATCTCGCCGTTGCCATCGCCGTTGCCACCGGTGTAATCGCAGTTCGACGAGAAGCTGACGTAACGGCCGCCGTTATGGCGGGCGATCGCCGGCAGCGTGCTGCTGCAGCCCGCGGTTTCATTGAACTGGAAGTTACCGCTATTGGCGTCCCAGAGCACCACCTCGTCGTTGCCATCGGCGTTGAAGCCGGGGGCAAGGTCGGAGCAGTCGGTCGAAAACGTGATCCGTCGGCCCTGATTGTTACGGCTGACGGTGGGCTGACGATTCTCACAACCGCTGGTGTCGGTCACCTGCACCAGGGTGGAGGTCGACCGGTCGAAGCGAAAGATTTCGATGTTGCCGTCGCTATTGCCCGGGCTGCCGGGAGTGAGATCGCCGTCCGACTCGAAAGTCACGAAGCGACCGTTGGCGGTCATCGCCGGGCTGCCGACGTGACCGCCGGTCATCGCCGTGATGCGCTCGAAAGAGCCGCCGGCAGCGACGAATATCTGGTCGATGGCGTTGGGGTTGTCACCGGTCAGGTTGGCGTTGGAGACGAAAGCGAGGACGGTCCCGTTCTGGCTGGTGGCGGGACTGGAGCTGGAATGCGGGGTGAGTACGAGACCGCCGCCTTTGGCCTCGATCAAGGCGCCGGACGAATCCGTGATCTGGGTGATCGAGCTATTGCAGGCGGAAGGCACTTGAACGTCATCGACCAGCAAACCGCTGTCGAAAATCGCGTCGCCTTGATCCGCGATCCGGAACTGAAGTGTGTAGGTCCCGGGCTCGGCGATCCTCAAGCAAAAAGTGCGAAAGGGCGAGACGCCGCTGCCGAAGGAGCTGCCCGCGGTCGGTCCGCCGCCACCGACCATATAGGCCGTGCCGTCGTAGGCCGGAGTGTCCGGGAAGGGTGAGACGCCCCCCGGATGATTGATGCTGCCGGCAAGGATCGATAGATCGTTGAGGGTAACGTCGAAGAGATCGTCGAAGGTGCCCGACTCGCCCACCTCGCTGGTGAGGAACGCCCAGCGAAAGCTCAGGTTCTCCCCGGCGGAAATGGTGGTGAAGGTAGTGCTCAAGGTCGTTGAATCGAAATCGCCCGTGCCGTTGGAGTCGAAGTCGCCCCCGGGAGCGCCGGCGACGTCACCCTGTCCGTTCGAGAGCAGGGCGAACCAGCTACCCTCCGGAGGGGTGATCGCCGGGGTGAAGTCGGCGGCCTGCAGAGCCTCGACGGCGAGGCCGCCGCCGGCGGTCCAGCCGGTCAGATCACCGCTCTCAAAACCGCCGTTAGGCAGCTGAGCGAAGGCTGGGGAACCGAGCAAGAGAGCCGCCAGGACGATTGGCCCCAGTGTCGCCATCGACTTCGGACGTCGAACCGGCTCAGATGTCACCTTGCGCTTGAGCACCACACTCCCCTCTGGGCATCATCTTTTCATGGCGTCGTTACAAAGCGCCTTACGAAAAGTGTTTTGCCGAGGGCGTCGGTTCAAGGGGACTGGGAAGCTCCGGAGGGCGGCAGGACAAGGTCCTGGCCGAAGAGGTAGTCATCGATGATCTCGACCGGTCGCGAGGGCAAATCCGAGGTCGTGCCAGGCAAGCTATGGGGCGACACCTGCAGCGTGTAATGGCCGATCGCCAAGCCGTCGACCCGAAAGAGCCCGAATCGGTCGCTCAGGACCGATTGGATCACTTGGCCGTCGGCGTCAAGGATCTCGACACGGATGCCCGGCTGCCGAGTGCCGGTGGCGTCGGTCACCTGGCCGGCGAGCCCGAACTCCGGCTTGACCACAAAGTCCAAGCGCGTGATGGCTGCCGGCGCCACTTCGACGACGAACGATACCTCCTCCGGAGTCAGCTCGATCGGCAGGTTTTCCCGGTCGAGCTCGACCCGGTAGAGGCCAGCCTCCAGGTGGCCGACGAAGTAGCTGCCGCCGGCTCGGGTCTGACCTGCCGGCAGCCCGTCGAGCAGCACCTCGAGCTTGTCCAGCGGATAGTCGGGGAAACCCTCCGGAGCGGAGATGCGCACCCGGCCGGCGATCGCGCCTCGGTCGTCGCGGACGGCGAGCGACCGAGCGGGGATCAAGCGGCCTCGGGAGTAAGCCAGGTCGGCGGTCAGACCGAAGAGGATGCGTCGGTCCGGCTCGCCGTCCGGCCCGAGGACGATCGGGTCGCTCTCGACTTCGACCCGGCCAAGAATGCCGGGCAGCACCGCCAGAGTGACGCCGGCCAGAAAGCCCGCCTCGCCGCCGCCATAGAGAGCGCCAGCGGTCCAGGTCGTCCGGCGTTTGCCAGCGCCGAAGCGCCTGAGGATCGCCGAGTAGCGATCGGCGGCGCCGTCACCGAAGTCCGATCCGAAGGTCAGACGATAACGCGGCGCCGGGCGAAAGGAGAGATTCGCCGAGGCTCGCTCCTCGACCGTGAGGGCAAATCGCCCGGAAGCCCCGAAACGGTAGGACAGATCGTAGCGATAGTCGCCTTCGACGTCCGGCCGTGCCCGCAGGTAGAGCGGATCCCAGGGCCGCCAGCTGAAGGCCGGCAATACGAATTCGTCACGGCCGGCCGGGCTTTTGACGCTGCGGCCGATGAGCGACAGGTCGAGACGAGGGATGCCACGGTAGCCGATCTCGCCGAAATGCGAGAATGCCTCCGCCGTCTCCGGGGACAAGAAGCCGGCCTCCGTCCAGCGCGACTGCGCCAGCAAGCGCCAGCTGGGGCGCAGGGCTTCGAGCACCAGGTCATAACCCAATCCGTCCTCCGAGCCGCCGACCCCCAAAGACAAAGCGACGCTCTTGGTCAACTGCGAGACGAGGCCGGCCATCACCTGACGGCTGTCGTCGCTCTGCTGGACCGCGGCCTCGACGGTGAAACGGTCGGAGACGCCGTATCGCCATTGGTAGAAACCGGCGAAGCCGTCGCTCTCGGTCGAGTCGAGCAGGTCGCGTACCAGGTTGCCTTCACGGCCGGCGCCACCCATGTGGATCATCGCTCCTGCAGGCAGCAGGAAGTCCGACGCGCTCTGGGTCTGCTGGTGAATGGCGACCGGCACCGACGGGTTGTAGCGATCGAAGACCAGGACTTCGATATGACTCAGCTGGCGCGAGGGCAGGGCGACGTCGAGGAACTCGTAGACGCCGTCGAGTCCGATCGTCTGGCGGGCGATCGGTGTGCCGTCGATCCGCAGCTCGGCGGACCCGGCGGGGGGCCCGAGGCCTTGAATGTTCGACAGCGGCCGAACCTGCCGCGGCAGCAATTCCCGAGCTTCAGACGAGCGGTCAAACAGCTCGAGGGGCTGGTTGGTGGTCGCCATCTGCACGCCGGTGAGCTGCAGGCCGCCGAGCAGGGGGTGGAGGCTGACCTGCTGTTGGCCGACCAGGTAGAGCCGTTTGCCCTGGGTGCGCAGCCAGGCATACTCGCGCAAGGTCTGATTGCCCGACAGGTCGTTCTGGTAGCGCATGCGCCACCAGCCGTCGAACAGGCGGCCGTTGAGCACCGCGGAAGTTTGGCTCCGTTCCCGATCGTCGCTGCGGTTGTGGAAAATGTCGAGCTCGACGGTCGACAGTGAAAGATCCGGCGGCGTGACATCCGGGGTGCGAGTTTCCGGCGAGGGTGCGAGCCCGACACCAGGTTCCTGAGCGGTGGCGTCGGGCCGCCAGGGTAGATCGAAGCGCAGCGAGAATTCCGCGCTGTCGAACGCGACTCGCCCGGCCAGCTTACTCTCGATCGCCTCCTGACGCAGGTAGACAACGCCCTCGGCCGGCAGGAGGTCCTCGGGCAGCAACTCGGCGGCGCCGATCGGCGTTGCCAAGCGAAAGCCGTCGCCGGAGGCTCGGAGAATCGCGCCAGCGAGCTCGGCGAAGGGTTCGAGCGGGATCAGAAAGCCGGTGTCCTGTCGGATGACGTCGAGCGCTCCGACCTCGCTACCGTTGACGATCGCGCCGACCAGGAGTTGCTCGCCGTCGATCGACGGCACTTGGGCTGGCAACGGACGGCCGGTGAACAGCGTCAGTCCACACATCAAGAGGGCGAAGAAGAGCCTGAGCAGCATCGCAACGTCGCCCCTTGGACTCCTGCGTCGCCTTCTCAGGCGCCCGCGTTGCCTCCGGATGATCTTTACCTCACGTTCATTCTCACAATCTACAAATCATAGACAGGATCTTGAGCGCGAAGCAATGAACCCTGCAAAACACCTCGCATCCGAGGAGAGAGCTTCGCTCTCGCTACGGAACCGGAGGGGACTCCACCGCTGACTCGCCGATCGAGAACGGCACCCCGAGGTCGACCGCGACGTTGCCCAAGCGGCCGTTCAGGTCGAGCACATAATTCCCGTCGGGCAAAGCTTCCGTCAGCTGTAGCAAGACCTCACGCCGATCTTTGGGCAGCACCGGATCGACCGGCAGCAAGCCGGTCTGGAGCACGCCTTCGGTCAGCTGCGTTTCACCGGCTGAGAGCCCATCGATCGCGGCAGTCTCCTTGGCGCCGGGATAGCTCGCGGCCGGCCAGATCGCGTATTGGCCGTCGAAGGCCACCCGCGCCGTGCCCAGGCTGCTGACGTCGAAGCTGATCGTGGAGCCGGTCACTCGGACGCCGTGGATTCTGCCCGAGCGGGTCACTTTTTCGCCCGTCGAGGAAAACGAAACCGCCATGTCCACCGGGGTTTCTCCCAGGGAGCCGTTGAGGTCGAGCACGTAATCCCCGGCTTCGAGCGCTTCCTGAAACTGAAGTTGAACCGTGCGCCGGGTGCCCGGCAGCACCGCCGTCGGCGGCAGGGCTGCCGCCTGCAGGATCGGCTCGGGAACTTGTGTCTCAGGCTTGTCTAATCCCTCGATCTCTGCGGTCTGCTCGGCGCCGGGATAAGTCGCGGCCGGCCAGATCGCGTATTGACCGGCGAAGCGCATATTGGCGGTGCCGACGCTCGAGACGTCGAAGCTGGCGCCTTGGTCGCCGGCCTGGGCGGAGTGCAGCTCGCCGATCCGAGTCAGCTCGCCGACCTGGCCGTAGACCGCGGCCCCGAGTCGAAAGACGAAGCGGATTTCAGGGGAGCTATCTGTCGGCGGCACCTGCTCGAAGAAGATCATCGCCCGATGCTCGCCGGGCTCCGGTTTGATTTTCGGACGAACCGAGAAACGCACCGCCTGCGAGCCCTCCGCCGGCACCGTGAAGCGCAGCGGGTTGAGCACCATCCACTGATCCAGGGATTGCTCGTCCGGCGGCAGGATGCGAACCTTATTGTTCTCATCCATGTCGAAGTTGTAGACCACCACCTGCACTTCCACCGCCTGGTCGCCGAAGTTGACCAAGCGAATCGAATGGGTGGAGGGCCGGCCGCTCTCGTCGATGGTGATGTCGAGCTTGGGCGGGCTGAGTCCGACCTGGGCGAGGAGTGACGTGGCCGACGCCAACAGCCAGACGGCGACGGTCAGGGCCACGAGGAGACGATTCGAGGAGTGCATGGGTCAGTCCGCCTCTGGCGGGCTTGGGTCAGCGCTGATCGACGGTCACCACCAGAGTTCCGGCATGGTCGCCCGCAAACCGGGCCGCCGTCAAGTCCAGCTCCAGGACAACCCCGCCTTCGACCACTCGTTCTCCGTCGTCGGACTCGATTTCGATCATACCCATCGGCCGCAGGCGAATGCCGATTTCGGAGCGCGGCTCGCCCGGCTGGCTGAGGCGCTCCCGTCGCCCTGAGCTCGCCACCATTTCATAGGAGACCTTCAAATCCCGCGGCTCGACTCCGTCGGGTAGCTCCATCCGCCAGACGGCGGGAACCTCGCGCACGAGGCGCTGCGAGGGGAGCGAAAAGAGCAGGCCGGTCGGTTCGACCTGCAGGCCCTGATCGCCGACCACGACCGCCGGTCGGCGGGTGCTGGTCGTGGTCCTCAGGCCGCCGACGAGCTCCGGATGACGGATGGACCCGAGGCGGATCTGAGGCTCGACTACGATTTCTCCCGGATCGCCCCGCAGCAGGTCGAGAGTGCGATCGAGCGGGCTCGCTGCCAGGATGGTCGGACCTAGGAGCGACAGCGCGGCCATCGCCGTCCCCAAACGTCGACAGGCGCTCCCGAGGAGCGCCGGCCGTGGCAAGAATCTGGGGCGAGCGGCTGATGGCCGATCGGCGGAAGGAATCCGCCGGCCGGCCCACGAGCGGCCGCGCCGTTGCAACACCTTCTCGGGACTAGGACGTGGTGGCGGTGATCGTGTAGACCGTACCGTCGCCGTTGTAGGTGCCGGAGTTGACCAGGCCGTTGCCGGCGGTGAGGTCGAGGGTGAGATCGACGTCGCCGGTGGCGGCGGCGCCAAACAGGCCCGGGGTCAGGCCGGTGCAGGTGCCGCCGCAAGCCGCGGCGGTGACGTCCATTTCGCCCGAGGCCGCGCCCGACGAATGGGTCAAGGTCTCCGGAAAGGTGCCGCCGACGGTAACGTCGGTATCGGTGCCGGGAGCCCCAAGGGCGCGGACCGCCCAGGCGTTTGAGATCGTCAGGGTAATGCCGGTCGGATCCCAGACGTCGGCGGTGCTCGGCGCGCCGTCGTCGACGTCGAGGTTGTCGATCGCCACCCAGGTGGCGTCCGTTGGATTGGTGAAGGTGGTATCCGCGATGTCCGGATCGTCACCGTCGGTATCGCCGGTGATCAACCGTGACAGAACCCCGAGGGGAATATTCACGTGGACGTCGTCGTAGAAGTAGAGAATGGTGATCGAGCTGAAAGTGATGTCGATATCCACGCTGCCCGAGGCCTGAGCCTGAGCCGCCGGAGCCGAGATCATCGTCACAACCAGCGCCAGCAACAGAGCGATGCCGGTCGTACGAAGAGATTTACCAATCGTTTGAGTCATTAGGAGTTCCTCCAGTTTTTTATTCCTCACCGCCCGCACGCCCGAGGCGATCTTCTAGATGAGCTGGTTTCGAATCGTTGACAAGGCCTCGTAAATACTTAGCCTGAGTAGGTTAAGTGGTAGCAAGATACTTGCCAAAGTGTAGGGCGGTAACCTTACGGCCCAGATTACGGACGGGGGTAGGCACTGGATTTCGCGTTTAGACAATTTGTCTGATGTAAGCACTTTCAGGTATTTCTCAGTCGGTTGCGTTTTTGTTGGGTGACAAATAATGTCAGTGGCAAGACGCCTTCTGTCAGTTGAGCAGAGTTGATCGGCTCCGGCTTCCCATGTTTCATTCACTTGAGGAGACTGCCAACCATGAATTCAAGCTGCCGGATTTTCAATCGCAACCCTAGTCACGGGATGCCGGTATTTTTGGGGCTCACCGTCTTTTTCTTCTTGGCCTTCGGCTCGGTCGCGTCGGTGCCTCTCGCCGCGCAGACACCCGTCGCCCTCGGTCCTGAATTTCAGGTCAATAGCGACACGGCTTTGGACCATCACTCCTCTGACGTGACTCCCGGCACTTCGGATGATGTCGTCGCGGTTTTTGTCGGGCGAGATCGCTCGACGGGCGACGGTTACGTCTATGGTCGCCGCCTCGACGTCCAACGGGGATTCGTTGATGATCAATTCCAGGTCAGTTCTCGGCATTCCCGTTACCATTTCTATCCAGGAGCGTCGGTAGCTTCCAGTGGCGACTTTCTGGTGGTCTGGGAAGGGTTCTTCGACTCGCAGTTGCGGGGTCAGAGATTCGATGCGGAGGACAATGCCGTCGGCGGTGAGTTCCGGGTCACGCAAGACTTCGAGGTCTACCAGAGGGTGCCCTCAATTGCGGCGGGATCAGAAGGGGGATTCCTCGTCGCGTGGCACGGGGAGCCGGCGATCCGCACCCGCTGGTTTCATTCGGATGGCTCTAGCCTCGACGAGCAACGAGTCGATGAAACACCAGCCGATGACTACGGCGCCAGGGTCGATGTGACCGCTGGAAATTCGGGTGAGTACTTGGTCGTCTGGAGCTTTGCGGGAGCCATCCGGGGGCGAAGAGTCTCTGCTTTCGGCGAACCCATCGGCAGCGAGGTTGAGATCAGCCCAGAGCAGCAACCCGGCAATCGATGGCCGCAAGCCACCGTGAGCCCGAACGGGGACTATCTCGTGGTTTGGCAGGTTGGCTATTTGATGGATCAAGACATCATGGGGCGGCGACTTTCTTCCACCGGCGTTCCGTTGGGCGACGGATTTCAAATCAACACGCTCGAGACCGGAAATCAAGCCTATCCCGCGGTTAGTGCCGGGGCCGACGGTGACTTTCTTGTCATTTGGGAGAGTGAGGTTTCGACCGGCACCGACGGCGAGGACGAGAGCATTCAGCTTCGGGTCGTCAGCTCCGACGGCGTGCCATTGGCCTCTGAAATGCAGGTGAATGAATCGACCCTCGGCCGTCAAAGGTTTCCTTCGATCGCCACCGCTTCGGACGGCACCTTCGTCCTCACGTGGTCAGGTCCCACGCCGGATAGCGATCGGGTAGGCATCCGAGGTCGCCGCTTGGCTTTACCGACCGCTCTCTGCGCGGAGGGCCCGAGCAACCTCTGTCTCAACCAGGGTCGATTCTCAGTCGAGGTCGATTGGCGAGATTTTGCCGGTCAGGAGGGCGGTGCGACGACCGTGCAACTCGACTCGCAAGACTCCGGCTTGCTGTGGTTCTTCAGCGAGAACAACTGGGAAATGCTGATCAAGGTTCTCGACGGCTGTGACTTCAACGGCAACTTCTGGGTGTTTGCCGCCGCCACCACCGACGTCGAGTACACGATGACCGTCACCGATACCTACACCGGAGCCGAAAGGCGTTACTCCAACCCCCTGGGGACGGCGTCGCCAGCGATCACCGACACCGAGGCCTTCGTCAGCTGTTGGGCGAATCGCTCGACGGCGGTACCGGCTAACCCTGCCTGGCTCAGCGAGCCCACGACCCAGCACCCGTCGTTGATTCCCGCTTACGCTCTCGACGGTCCGAAGCGGTCCAAGACGATGAGCCCAGGCCCGGCGAAAGGTTCGGCATCTTGCGATGCCGACGACACCAGTCTTTGCCTCAATCAGGAGCGTTTCAAGGTGGAAGTCGAGTGGTCGACGGCAGAGGGCGACGGCTCCGGGCGGGTCGATCCGTTGCGCACGTCGGACGCTGGGCTGTTCTGGTTCTTCTCACCCAACAATCTCGAGCTCCTGGTCAAGGTGTTGGACGGCTGCGGCATCAACGACCGCTTCTGGGTCTTTTCCGCCGCCACCACCGACGTCGAGCATGTTTTGAGGGTGACTGATACAGTCACCGGAGCAGTTCGAACCTATTCGAATCCAGCCGGCGTCCCGGCTCCCGCGATCACCGACACGGATGCTTTCGCCTGTCCCTGAGCCACCGATGCTAGCGTGTTGAAGTCAAGGGGCTGCACTGCACCGAGCTGCTTCTATAACTTGTCAAGCAGAGCGGCGATGGAACGGTAGGTCCAAGCAAAGAAGGGTAGGATGATGTTCTATATCAGCGGGAGGTTCGGAAGTTTCATCAGCTGGGCCCTAGCAGCCCTTGTCTTCTCAGGACCTGCGTTTCCCATCCCGTTCATGACGAAAATCGGTGGCGGCCCGGGCCTCCGGGGTCCATCTCAGATCGTCGTTGAGGCCGATGGCCACCTGGTCGTTCTTGACACTGTTATGGATGGGCTGGTCCGGGTCGATCCGGTCACCGGCGACCGAGTCCTGCTCTCAGGAGAAGGCACGGCGAATGGCCCAGAGTTGAGCGGACTCAGCAGCCTGATGGTGGAGGCCAGTGGCAGCCTGGTGTCGGTCGGTGAATTTCCGGCCAGAATGATCCGGTTCGATGCGTCCACGGGCGACCGCACCACCGTCTCGGATGCCATCCTGGGTGGCGGTCCGCTCTTTTGGGCACCCCAGGACGTCGCCGTTGAACCTGCGGGCAGTCTGGTCGTGGCCGACCGCCTCCCGGCGATCTTCCGAGTGGACGCTCGCACCGGCGACCGCACCATTGTTTCGGATGCTGCGACTGGTAATGGACCGGACCTGGTGGCACCGATCAGCATCGCGGTCGAAGCGGATGGCTCTCTCGTCGTGGCGGATTTCAAACTCGCGGCGTTGTTCCGGGTCGATCCACGGACTGGTGATCGCGAACTCTTATCGGGTGCCGGGGTCGGCACCGGGCGAGCCTTCGAATCACTCTCTGGCATCGCGATCGAAGCCGACGGCCAACTGATCGTGGGAGATTCGGCTGTGGATGCCCTGTTCCGGACCGATCCGGTGACCGGTAACCGCAGGGTCGTTTCCGGTACCGGGACCGGGGGCGGCCCAGGTTTCGGGTTTCCTGATCCCGCGATCGAAGCCGATGGCAGTTTGGTGGTCGCGGATATTCACGTCGGAGCCGTCTTACGGGTCGATCCGATCACCGGCGACCGTACCCTTCTCTCAGATGCGGACCCGATTTTTTCCGTCCCTATTGTCATTGCGACCGAAGCCGATGGCAGTTTTTTGGTGATCGACGCCGGTACCGACTCGGTGATCCGGGTCGACGCTGCCAGCGGGTTTCGCTCCATCGTTTCGAATGGCGAGAACGGGGAGGGGCCGGAGCTGGTGTCCTCCTTCGGCATCGCGGTGGAAGCCAGTGGCGATTTCGTCGTCACGGACGGTTATCGCCGGGCGGTGATTCGAGGCGATCCGATCTCGGGCGACCGCACGATTGTCTCGGATGATGGGACCGGCACCGGGCCCGCCTTGGACCCACCGTTTGGCATCGCAGTGGAAGCCGATGGCCAGCTGATCGTGACGAGTACCCGCAGTCTCATTCGGGTCGATCCGATCACCGGTGATCGCGTGATCGTCTCGGATTCTGCGACCGGCATGGGCCCGGCCTTTTCCGGGCTGCTATCCGGCATCGCGGTCGAAGCCGATGGCCACCTCGTGGTCACGGATCTGGAATTGCTGGCGGTGATCCGGGTCGATCCGGTCACGGGTGACCGCACGATCGTCTCGGATTCTGTGACCGGCACCGGGCCAGCCTTTGTGTCGCCATTTCGCTTGGCGATCGACGGGGAGGGTCAGCTGCTAGTCCTGGACGTGGTGCAACGGGTGTTGTTCCGAGTCGATCCGGTCACGGGTGATCGCACAATCGTCTCGGATTCTGCGACCGGCATGGGCCCGAACTTTGGGGCGCCGAGTGGCCTCACGATCGGGGCCGAGGGTCATCCGGTGGTGGTCGATACGGTTCAAGATGCGGTGATCTGGGTCGATCCGGTCACCGGCGACCGCACGATCCTGGCACCGCCGGCTCTGCCACCCTGTCAGCCGGATGCCACCACCCTCTGCCTCCTGGATCGGCGCTTTCAAGTCAAGGCGGAATGGAAGGACTTCCAGGGCAATCTGGGTTCGGGACAAGCGGTCGAGCTCACCGGCGCCACTGGCTTTTTTTGGTTCTTTGGGCCCGAAAATATCGAGCTGGTGGTGAAGGTGCTCAACGCCTGCAACCTGCAAGGATTCAATAATTTCTGGGTTTTCGCCTCGGGCCTCACGAATGTGGAGGTGACGCTCACCGTGACCGACACCAAGGAAGGCGAGACCAGGAATTACTTCAATCCACCCGAGCAAGCCTTCCTACCGATTCAGGATACCCGGGCGTTCGATACCTGCCCATAGTTGACGCCGTTACCTGATCGCCGAAGGCTTGAAGCCAAGAACGGGCGCGCGAAGTACTTCCGTTCTTGAGAAGGAAGGGCTGGGCCCAAGAATTCGAACGGCAGGATTGGATTCCGGGAGCGGCGTTGCTCACTCAGCGACCGCAGCTTCTTGATGCGTTGATCTGACGAGAGTCAGCGGCGTTGCTCGCCGTTGGTTGCCTGTCGAGCTTAGTTTCCGAATCCGGGTGGCTTCGGAATCTCTGTCGAGGCTTTGACCCGATGCCGCTCCCCGTCGCGAGGGATTAGGTGAAGGGCAATGACGGCCCGACCTATCCCGGCCGGCCACAGGCCGGGAGCGGCCGCGATGTGCGGCCGAAAGCGAAAAACCGCCGCGAGGAGCAAGCCGATGACTCGAAGCAGACTCAAGTGCCAAGTTTTCAACCCATGGATTGCCCCGATGATGCTCGGGCTGCTCATCGGCACCGCCATGATCACAGGTCGCGCGTTCGCCGCCGACCACGGCGACGGCAACAACTTCCAAAGCGCACCGGAGCAAGACATCGCAGACTTCTTCATTTTTCCCAGGAAAGATAAAGAAAACGAGCTGCGGCTGTCGATGATCCATAGCGTGCATCCCAACGCCGCACCCGACACCGCATTCAGCAATATCCTGCTTTACCGGTTTCGGGTGCGGCCGATCCTCGGTTTCCAAAACGATCCCTTCAAAGCCCGGGTCGCGGAACGAGAGATACGAGTCGACTGTCGAGTCTCCGGCACAGAGTTACAGAGGCTTTCCTGCGTGCTCCTGGTCGGGGAAGGCCAAGGACCCTTCGAGGAAGTCGACCGCGCCAGCGTCAATACCCGAGACCCTGGGGGTGGTGACAATCCCGACTTCCTGGTCTTTGGCGGTCCGCGAGCAGATCAGCTGTTTTCCGATCGGGCGCGGGTCCGCATGCCGGTCTGGCGAGACCAGGAATTCGACAGTCCGGAATGGCCTGGCGTCAACTCCCAGGATGGCAAGAATGTGCTCAGCATCGTCGTCGACCTGGCGGCTGAGAAGTACTTTCGACCGGAAGACACGCTGCTCGCCGCGGTCAACGAGACGCTGATCGTTGGTCCGGAGAGCGGCCGGGAATGCCGGATCGACCGCATGGGGCGGGTAGAAATGACGGTCTTCGTCGTCCGGGACGATCCGATCCGTCAGCTCTGGAATAGCGAGGATACGTTCGACCTCGACCCGCGAAACGTCAAGCGCTATCGCGCGGAGCTGCAGCATGGCCTGCGCCGTCTCGATGGCTTCGAGGTCAGCGAAAAAGGGGAAGACGTCTTCGACTGGCCGAATCCTCATCCCTGGATCGACCTGCTGCTCGACGACTTTCTGATCGTCGACCTTCGAAAGCCCACCCGGCCATCATCCAGCAAGCTGCACTACCACGAGATTGAGATGTTCGAGTACTGCCGCCGC
The DNA here is from genome assembly GCA_010016065.2 of Carybdea cf. marsupialis auct. non (Linnaeus, 1758). Classification (NCBI taxonomy): domain Eukaryota; kingdom Metazoa; phylum Cnidaria; class Cubozoa; order Carybdeida; family Carybdeidae; genus Carybdea; species Carybdea cf. marsupialis auct. non (Linnaeus, 1758). Next base: position 51,906 of record JAAAKL020000022.1, on the reverse strand, counting down.
GTTCGGTGCGACGGCGACTTTGTCGAGTCCGTGGGCGGTCGTTTGCCTAACGAAAACATCATTGAGCGCATGCTGACGATCCTGATCAACGGTCTCGATCGGCCGACGCCCAGTCGCGGGGTCGGGGTGCCGGTCCCAGCCCGTGCGACAGTCGACGCTTTCCCTTTCGTTCCGCCGCCTTTCGAAGGGACGAGGTCCGATGATTAAGGCTCCTCCGATCCTCTTGATTTTGGTCCTCTGTCTGTTTGGAGTCGTCACCGTTCACGGTGAGGCCGAGACCCGCCCACAGGATCCGCTGGCCGATTTTCCGAGCACGGATGGCGACCTCTTCGTCGCTAACCTCGAGAAGCAGATCCGCTACCTCGAGAGCCGCGTCCGGCAAGGTTCAGTCGACCTGTCCGCCCGACAGGCCCTGGCCGACGCTTTGGGGCAGAAGGGCCTGATCCATGCCGACCTTCCGGCGATCGGCGCCGCCCTCGAGATCGCCGACGGCATCGTCGAGCTCACTCCGGGAGACCCCGAGAGCTACCTCCTGAGGGCTCGGCTGAGCTCCTCACTCCACCGCTTCGCGGCGGCGAGAGAGGATCTGGCCGCCGCCCAGGCTCATGGAGCGTCTCAGGAGACCGTTCGTCCACTTCTGGCCGAGGTCCTCTGGAATCTGGGGCGGCGGTCGGAGGCCGCCGCCCTGAGCCACCCTCCGGAGCCATCGGGCCAGCATCCCGTGGCGTTCACTCCGGCGGCGTGGCTGACTCGTGCCCACCGGTTGCTCGACCAGCGGAACGATGCGGCGGCCACGGCAGCGATCGAGGCCGCCATGAGATCACTGCGCGATAGCAGCCCTCTGCCGGCGGCCTCGCTCTATCTCCTGCGGGCACGAGCCGCTGAATATCAGGGGCGACCACGCGAGATCCACTACTTCCTCGAGCGTGCGGTCGAGCGCCTGCCGCAGCATGTCGGAGCCCTCGAGTCCTTGGCCGACCACCTGCTGGCCGACGGCGAGATCGAGCGCGCCATCGAGCTGCTCAAGCGGGCACGTCGGGTGTCGCCGGATCCCCATCTCCTGCTCGAGCTCGCCCGTGCCCACCGGCAGCAAGGCGACTTCGAGGCCGCCCATCGTCTCGAGCACTCCGGTGCGCAGGAGCTCCGTCGCTTCCGGGGCCGTTATCCGGAGGTCTACGCCGCCGAGGCCACGGAACTCTCCACCCACCACCACCACCTTGGAGAGGCCCGATGAAACAAGTGACCATACCCCGCGCCCTCAGGTGGCTCGCCATCAGCGCACTGCTCGTTCCGATCTTGGGCGCTCCGTCCCTGGCCGATGACTCGGCAGCTCGACTGGGCCAGTGGCAGACGGTCCCCATGCCGCCGAGAATCGAGGACCGTCAGCAGGCCATCCATTCCGCATTGCTGCCCGACGGCCGAGTGCTGATGGTCAACGGCTCCAGCTTTCGCGACAGCATGGACGCCCACGGCAACATCGTCTTTGGTACCGACGTCTCGAACTACCGAGCGGTCGACAACGCCACGATCTTCGACCCCACGACCCGGACCTACCAGCGGCTGCCGGTGCCACCGGCGCCGATCGTCGACGGCGAGGAGAGAAGCGCCGACATCTTCTGCGCCGGCCTGATCCATCTCACCGACGGTCGGGTCTTGCTGGCTGGTGGCACTCGACTCTACTACCCCGAAGGCATGTTCGAGGGGCGGCGACCGGCGGTCCTCTTCGACTGGCGCAATGACTCGTGGGTCGACCTGCCCGAGATGCGCGACGGCCGCTGGTATCCGACCTTGATGCGTCTGTCCAACGGTCAGGTCGCCGTCTTCTCGGGCATCAAGCACGACGACAAGACCCGCAATAGCCCGCTGATCGAGATCTACGACCCGGAGCGCAACCGATGGGCTGCGATCGACATGCGCGACGTGCCCGGCAGCCCGCTCAACACCCGTCTGCCGAACGGTGGCGGCATCGATCGCATCCATCACTACCCGCGGCTTTTTCCGTTTCCTGACGGTCGCATATTCATCTCCCACGATGGCTCGGGCATGGGCAACATGCTTAGCCGTCGAACCTATCTGCTCGAGCTCGAGTTCGGTGCTTCCGGGCCGCAGGCACGCTTCACGCCGGGGCCGGAACGCCCGGTCACCAATAAGGTCTACAGCGCCGGAATGATCGACCCGAGCTCCGACCGAGGAGATTTTCTGCTCTCCGGCGGACAGATCGGTGCGCCTGGCCTGACCGGGCCCGGACCCTACGCGATCCCCAATACCGAAGTCGTGGCCCACCTCGAGCGCCTACGCTTTGACGACCGTGGGCAGGGGCGTTGGGAGCTGACCGAGGATTTCTTCGGTCCGGAGGTCTCGGGGCCGCGGGTGATGCACTACATGATCGCCCTGCCGAACCGGCAAGTGTTGATCGTCGGCGGTGGCACCTACGCTTTCCAGCGACCGATCTACGAGCCCTTGCTTTTGACCGCTGATGAAGCCAGCCCCGGTGGCTTTCGCATGGAGGTGATGGCGCCCGGCTTGCAACCTCGGCTCTACCACAACACCGCCCTACTGCTCGCCGATGGCTCGGTGCTGGTCGCGGGTGGCAACGCCAACCGCGCGATTCGCCGGTCGGATGGGGGAGTGGTGCTCGCCACCTACACCCCCCCGGGTCGGGCTTCGACGGTTGTTGAGCCCGGCCAGGCTCATACCTCGGCCGAGATCTGGCAGGCGGAGATTTACCGTCCACCTTACCTCTTCCCCGAAGCGTCGCGCCCCGCAATTACCCGGGCGCCGACGGAGATCATCTATGGCGAGACCGCGCGGATGGCCGTCAGCAACGCTGGGGTTGGCGGTTCAGCCTCCCTGATCAGTCTCGGGGCGCCGACCCACGGCTTCGACAGCGGCCAGCGCTTCGCCGGTCTCGAGTTGGCGCCTTACGAGCTGGAAGGTGGCGGCGTCGCTGAGGTCTCTTTCCGGGCTCCTGACAATGCTCACCTCTACCCGCCCGGCTACTACATGCTGTTCTTCGTCAACCCGTCGGGCCAGCCGTCCGACGCGAAATTCGTGCAACTCCTGCATCCTGAAAAGGGGACCTCGCGATGAGTCACCTTGCGATGAGCCAGTCACTTCTCGAACAAGTCGCTGTCGATTCCGGAAGCGCTGACGTCGCCCCGGTCCTCGCCGATCTCCAGGGCAACATTTTGCGCGAGCATGGCCGGACCCATAGCCGTCATGTTTTCCTGCGCTTTGAACCCTCCCAGGCCGAGGCAGCGGCGGTCTGGGTCCGAAGTCTCCAGCTCACCTCGACCGCCGATCAACTCGCTCCGGACCGCGGCGATTCGATCTTTCGAGGCTTTTCTTTGTCGGCGCGGGGTTATGAATATTTCGGATATCAAGACACGGCGCCCGGAGATGAGGTGTTTCTGGTCTCGATGAAGCAGGTGGACCTGACCCAGATCGGCCTGCCGATGTCGACCGGCGATCCACCGGTCGAGCGATGGCAGGCGCCTTATCAGGAGACCGTGCATGCGGTGCTGCTTCTAGCCGACGACGATCTCAGCACGCTCGACGCCGAGTTGGCGGAGGTCCGGCGAGCGACCGAGTCTTTTGCCACCCTGCTGACGGTGGAGGAGGGCTACCGACTGGTCAATGACGATGGCATCCCTCTCGAGCCCTTCGGCTTCGTCGATGGCATCAGTCAGCCGCTCTTCTTTCGCGACGAGAAGGAGGAGTATTACAACGTCCACAGCGGTCGTGACCGGTGGGATCCATACGCTCCCTTGAGCCTGGTGCTGGTGAAGGACCCGAACTCCGGCGCGTCGGCCTTTGGCAGTTATCTGGTCTGGCGCAAGCTAGAGCAGGATGTCGCCGGCTTCGAGCGCGGCGTGGCGGCCTTGGCGGAGACCCTCGGTACGTCGACCGATCTGGCGGGAGCCCTGGTCGTCGGCCGTTTCAAGGACGGCACGCCGGTGACGCTTTTTGATCAGGCGCAGGGTGGACCCGGCGACAACAACTTTAATTTTGAGCACGACTCGCAAGGTTCCCGATGTCCTTTCCACTCCCACATCCGCAAGACCAATCCGCGGGGCGACACCACGCGGCTTCTGGCCAGCCCGGAAGACCTCGAGAAGGAACGTGCCCACCGTATTGTCCGTCGCCCCGAGCCCTTCGGCGTCGGTCCTGGCGAAGAGGCTAAGACTCAGGGCCTGCTCTTCTTGTGCTATCAGGCGGACCTCAGCAATCAGTTCGTCTTTCAGCAGGCGGCGTGGTCGAACGACCCTCATTTCGTCCGGAACGACGTCGGGCCCGACACGCTGATTGGTCAGAGCGGGGCGGTAGATCAAGACTGGCCGACGACCTGGGGCAATCCGACTCAAACCGCTTCTTTTGCCCTGGCACGCTACGTCGCTTTCCGCGGCGGTGAGTATTTCTTCACGCCATCGATCAGCTTTCTTCGAGCGATCGCGGCTGGATCTTGATTGGAAAGGAGACGCATCATGTCCCAAAAAAAGAATCCCCAAACCGTAGATGGCGTCAATCGACGCGACTTCCTTTCCGGCGTCTCCGCCTTTTCTTTGATGGCGCTCGGCATCCCCAAGAGTGCCCTCTCGACCGCGAGTTCCGGAGAGGCCGCGCCCGACGGCAAGATCGCCCGCTACGGCATCTTTCCGGCCGTCGGTATCGCCCGAGTGGGCAATAGCTGCGAGTGGTACCTCGGTCCTGAAGTGCCTGGGTTGCCGCCGCTTTCAACCCACGACTCCTACAAAGACGCCGATCAAATGATCAAACGGCAGGCCGCCCGATTTCGCATCTACGGATTCACCGAAGATGGACGGGTGGTGCGGGAAGTCACGGCTTCGGAAGCGAAGATCGAATGGTCTGTGCGCGTCGGCAATACCAAAGCCTCCTGGTACGGTTTCAGCAATCCTCTGGACAACGGCGAGGCGGCCCCCGGCCTTCCGGGGCGGCGACGCAACGCGCACATTCACGGTTCCGACGATCGTCATCGCATGCTCGTCCTCGATTCCGGTGACGTCTCGATTCGCGGCCGCCACACCAATGCCTCGGGCGGGGAATCCAACTATGAGCTCACCGGCAGGTTCTGGAACCGAGTCAAGGTCTATCTCGGCGAGCTGCGAACCGATGGCGAGGGTCGACTGGTCTTTCTCGGCGGCAAGGGCAAAGCTGAGCCCGTGGTGCCGGTGCGTTCGATCGATAACTTCACCGACAACGACGCCTGGTACGACGACTGGAGCGACGGTTGGGTGAAGGCAAAGGTCACCCTGCCGGACGGCACGACGCATTCGGTCGACCCGGCTTGGGTGATGAGCGTCGGCCCGGATTACGCTCCTGAAATCACACCGATCGTCAGCCTTCACGACACGATGGTTGACATGGCGGTCCGTGCCGGCTGGTTGTCCCTGAGCGAACAGCCTTCTTTCCGTGCCGACATCTATCCGTTGTTCCGTCGGCTCGGCCTTTCCGCCTGGGTTTCCTCCGCCGCCTTTTTGCGCTCCGCCTGGCTCGACGTCGGAGACTTCTTAGATCCCGACTACATCCGGCGATTGAGGGATCCTTCGCCGGAGAATCGGGACTTCCGGCGCTCGGTCCTCGAGCATTTCCGCAAGCCGGACTTCGCGCCCGGCGAGGACCCGTGCCCCGACATCACCGGCGACGAGCCCTGTCGTCTCTCCGGGATGACGCCCGACCAGTGCAAGATGCCATATATGCTCGGAGATGGCGTCGACTACTCGGATAGCCCCAAGCGTTTTCTCGCGATCACCCAGAGTCAGTATCGGATTCTTTGCAAGTGGGCCGAAGGCAACTTCGTCGATGATTTTGACGACCCGGCGCTCGACGAAGGCAAGGCGCTCGACGAGATGCCCCTGGCGTGTCGTCCCGAAGCCTTGACCCGCGCTGGCCTCGACACCTGTTCCGGGGCGGCTTTCCACCCCGGCGTCGAGCTCAGCTGGTCCTTGCGTCACAAGGAGGTCTTCGTGGCTCCTCGCCGCGGCGAGTGTTTCGAATACCGCGTCGCCCACGGTACCCGGCCGACCCTGATCCAGGACGTCGGCCGATTGCTGACGCCGGAAAAGGCGTTCAGAGACGGCCCGGATGGTCCGCCGATCGGACCGTCGATGCCCGGAGACCATACTCGTTGGATGGGCCTGCCCTGGCAGCCGGACGCGTACAGCTGTCAGTCGGTTCAGTTTGGCAACGATTTTCCGATCGTGGTCTGGTGGCCGGCCCTCTTGCCGGTCGATATTCTGCCGGAGGTCTACTACGAGCGGGTGATGGACACCAGCTTGCCGCGTGAGGAGCGGTTGCGCTTCTTTAACAGCCGCGTGTCTTGGTCACGCGGGGCCGCCGGTATCGGATACCACGTCTCCGCCAGCCGTGAGGATGGGTTGAAGCGCTTGGTCGCGTTGTGGGATCGCATGGGCATCGTGCGAAAGCGGGAAGGGCCGAAGGATCTTCCGGAAGTCCCGAATGAGATCTACGTCGAGACCGGTCGCGGCAGCATGGACTTGGATATTTAGGGAGAGGGGACCAGAACCCTAGCTCGAGCGCTGGTGTCTTTTGCGGTATGGCATGGAAGGCTCATGCCTGAGCTGGAGAATCTTCATGGTCATCCATGATATCGTCGGATCGAATGGCGTGATCGGTCGAGGAGACAACATGAGGCTCTCAGAAGACGTCAAACCGGTCGCCATGCTCAAGCTCATCGCCCAGAGTGAGGCGGACATTGAAGCAGGAAGGACCGTTTCGCAGGACGAGGCATTTGCTCGGGCGGAGCGCGTTATCGCAGAGGCCGAAGACACAGACTGATGCTCCCTCGCAATACGCCATTATGATGTGATCTGGACCGAAGAGGCGGTCCGGGACCTTGAGGGTCTTGCCCGTCACATAGCCCGCGATTCTCCGGGCAACGCACGGTGAGTGATGAAGCGGCTCCGTGATCGTGCGGAAAGCCTTTGGAGCCTTCCAGAATGTGGTCGAATCGTTCCCGAGCTCCTCGATCTCGGTCTTCAAAGCTGGCGGGAACTGATAGTTCTCCCCTCACCATCCGTCGGGCTCTAGGGGGCCTGAACCAATGAAATCGGCATAATTGAAAAGTCGGCATAACAGGATCGGGTGGCGGAGTTGATCCACGAGATCGAGGAAGAGGGCGAGAAGCGTCATAACGGTGATGAAGTCGCTGGAGTCGAGAAGATCCTGAGCCAGAACCCTCAAGAGGTGCCGACCCGGAAACCAAGTGGTCGACGGAACCCTTGTTCCACGTCGCATCGAAGCAGACACGCTTCGATCTCCAGGCCGAGCTCTCGGCATTCTTGGCGCAGTACTGGGAGGCGTCGGCAGCGTTCCAAAATTCGGCTTCCGGTGGCTGGCGAGGTGCATTTATAACCTTTATTCACCCACAGATTCTGGCTCTACCCTTCGTTTGCACGGAGGGTAGAGCCAACCGTTGCACTCGAGCCGGTTGGGATATCTTTGCCATTATGAGGGGCATGGGATTGAATCAAGAATATTTTTCCGAAACTCGTCGAATTTCGACTCCTCCGGTAACGGAGACTGCCACGTCTTGTGGCGTCGTCACTATGTTGCTCAAGGCTTGGGCCGCGGGTGATGCCGGTGCAGAAGAGCGGCTGTTCGAAGTCGTCTATCCCGAGTTGCGGCGTCTGGCTCGCCAGTACCTGGCGCGGGAGCAATCCAGGATCACTCTCCAGGTGACGGACCTGGTACACGATGCGTACCTGAAGCTGGTCGATCAACGGCAGGTCGACTGGCATTGCCGTGCTCATTTCTTTGCGGTGGCATCGATGCTCGTTCGGCGGATCCTGCTAGACCACGCCAAGTTCTGCCAGCGTCACAAGCGAGGGCAGGGGGCGATCCACATCTCTGTTGACGACCTGCAGTTACCAGAACTTGGCCCAGAACCGAGCTTCCTGGATCTCGACCGTGCACTGGTCGAGCTCGCGGGCATTCAGATGATCGCGGCCCGAATCGTCGAGCTGCGCTATTTCGCGGGTCTCACCTTCGACGAAACCGCGCAGGTTTTGGGGCTCAGCCGCTCCACGGTCCTTCGCAAGTGGCGTTTCGCCAGGGCATGGCTAGCCCGCAAGCTGGGGAAAACCAAATGACGACGATCTCGCCGGAGCTGTGGCGCCGGGCATCGGTTTTGTTCGAGGCGGCGCTTGGCCAACCCGAGGCGGAGCGTGCCGAGTTCGTCCGCCAGGCCAGCGGCCAGGACCGAGAACTGTGCGACGCGGTGGGTTCTCTGCTCGCCTTCGACGAGGAACTGAAGCCCTCTCGAAGCTCGTCGCCACGGGATCTCAGCCCTGAGCCGCGAGGTGACCGTATCGGTCGATACCGAATCTTGCGGCCTATCGGCCGTGGTGGGATGAGTCGAATCTACCTCGGCGAGCGGGTCGACGACGACGTCGAGCAGCGGGTGGCGATCAAGCTGATCGCTGAAACCGACCAGCCCGTTGTGTTGGACCTGTTCCGCCGCGAGCGACAGATCCTGGCTCGCCTGGAGCATCCCTACATTTCCCGTTTTCTCGACGGGGGGATGACCCAAGAAGGCATGCCTTATGTGGTGATGGAGTATGTGCAAGGGTTTCCTTTGACGGAGTATTGCGACACCTTGCGGCTCGATGTCCGGAGCCGTTTGGAGCTCTTTCTCAAAGTTTGTGCGGCGGTCGAATACGCGCACCGAAGTCTGGTTGTCCACCGTGATCTGAAACCCGCCAACATCCTGGTCACGGATTCAGGCGAGCCGAAGCTTCTCGACTTCGGCATCGCCAAGCTGCTCGATCCACCGCGAGTCGGCACGGCGTCGAAAACGACGACGCGGGCCCAGTTTCTGACCCCCGACTATGCGAGCCCGGAACAGCTGACCGGACGCGGCGTCACGACGGCTTCGGATCTCTACTCACTGGGTGTTCTGCTCTATGAGCTGCTCACGGGCTGTTTGCCCCGCCGTATACGGAGCTTGTCTGCCGTCGAGGCGATGGCGGTTCTCGAACGCGCTCCCCGGCTTGCGAGCGACACGGCGATCGCTGGAGCAGGAGCCGAAGACGCTCACGGCGAGGCGGCGCCGGAAGTCCGAGCCGAGGCAAGGGCAACGTCTCCTGCTCGCCTGCGGCGGCTGCTGACGGGAGACTTGGACAACATCGTGGCTCGTTGCTTAGGCGCAGAACCTCAGGAGCGCTATCGCTCGGTTGAACGCCTGGCCGAAGACGTACGGCGGCATCTCCGGGGGTTGCCTGTCCGCGCCCGTCCGCCCCGACTGCACTATCGTGTGGGCAAGTTCGTGCGCCGCCATGCCGTCGCCGTGGCGGCGGCATGCGTGGCATGGGTGGCGTTGGCCGCATTCATTGCGACGACGATCTTGCACGCCCAACGCGTGACGCGTGAGCGTGACCTCACGCATCGGGCTCGCATGGAGGCGGAGCAAGTGACTCGGTATCTGACCGATGCCTTCCGCTTCGCCGATATGTACCAGAGCGCGGACTTGGGGCGGGCTCCCGGCCCACAGATGACGATGAGCGAGTTTGTTGACTATTGGGCCGAGAAGGCGGGCACGGAGCTCCCAGATCAGCCGTTGCTGCAAGCTCGGTTGATGTTCACCCTCGGTCAGGTCTACAACAACATGGGGTCGACAGAGCAGGCCCTCAGGCTCTTGCGGCAAGCCTTGGCCACGCGTCGCCGGGTCGGTGCCGAAGATCTCGAAGTGGCGCAGAGTCTCAACGGTCTCGGGTCCGCTTTGGCTGACGCAGGGCGGCTTGATGAGGCAGAACCCTTGCTCCGCGAGGCCTTGGCGATCTCCAGGAGGTTTCCCGCCAGCAGACACGAGTTGGCCGACAGCCTGATGTTCTTGGGATTGCTCCTGGTCGATAAAAACGACTATGCCGCTGGTGAGCCCCTGCTCCAAGAGGCGCTGTCGACGCGTCAGCAGCTCGATGGTCCGATTTCTCGTGCGGTTGCTCAGGACTGGATGAATCTGGGCGCGGCTCAAATGCTCCTGAGGGAATTGTCCGCAGCCGCGGCCGCGCAGCGTGCGGCTCTGGAGATCCTCTACCGGGTTGTCGGTGAGGAGCACCCGGACGTCGCCACGGCGATGAGCTATCTGGGTACCGCTCTGGTCGGACTGGGCGATTACCGCGAAGCCGAGCTCATGCAAAGGGGAGCGCTGGAGATGCGGCGGCGGCTTCTCGGTGCGGAGCATCCCGAAACCCTCAGCAATCAGGCGACGCTGGCCGAGGCTCTCCTCTACAGGGGGGATTATTCAGAGGCTACATCCTTGCTGGAGGAAGTTCTAGAGATCGACAGGCGTGTCAAGGGCGAAGAACATCCGGATGTCGCCAAGGATTTCCTCGCCCTGGGGTTGATTTACTGGCACCAAGGCGATCTCACCAGGGCCGAGATTTTCTTGCGCCAGGCTTGGGAGAAAGCTCGAAGCATATGGGGGCCTGAGAATCGGGCAACGCTCTCCTACGCCCATTTCTTGGGTGAGCTTCTGAGCGAGAAAGGCGATGTCGAGGTCGCTGACGATCTTCTGCGACAAGTCCTCAGGCTGCGAACCAAACTTCTTGGTGCCGACGACCGCAGTGTGGGTGTGACCTTGAGCGCGCTAGCGAGTCTTTTGACCAGGCAGGAGCGATTCGAAGAAGCATTGCCTCTGGCCCAGCGGGCCGTAGGGACGATCCAGGCCGAGGATCCGGAGGGGCATTGGAGGCCGGCCGTGGCGAGGAGTCGATTGGGTGAGTGTCTCGCCGGCCTCGGGCGCTTCGAGCAAGCGGAAAGACTGTTGGTGGAAAGTCTTTCCGCCATCGAAGCGGGGAAAGGCGTCGCCTCCCGGTATACCCGTTCCGCCTTGTGGCGCTTGGTTCGTTTCTACGAAGCCAGAGGGCGCTACGACACGGCCCAGAAATACCGCGCCCGCCTCGAGCGGTAGCCGTAGCTCCGACGCTTCGACTGTTACAAAAATTCTTGACACTCTCTTCGGCGATCTGTCGCGTAGAGAGGAGACCGTCCGAATAAGCGGATGCCGTTGTCGCCGTTTCCGGGTTAGGAGCGTGCGGCGAAACTCACAGATTCCGAAAGGAGACCGTCATGAAGAAGATGCTTCTTGTATTGATCCCTGTCCTATTGCTCGGGGCCGCCTTCGCCAGTGTTGCCAGTAGTCATGTCAGTCGTACCGAGGTTGTGGCGCCGCACGCGCCAGAGCTCATTTTGGAGGATCCGGTGTTGCAGGATCTGCTTCAGGGTGGTGGCGTCCAAGAGCTGAACCTGTGCAGGATACAATGCCGCATCGAGTACATAGATTGCAAAGAACTATGCGCCCCTCACGAGTGTGACGCAATCTATGCAGCGTGCTTGGCCGGCTGTTGAGGCGTGATGTAAGACTGTGATGCCTTGTCGGTAGGCTCCGTCTGACGACAGCTCGGCTGACGCCGGTCGGCGGGCGGACCTATAGGCTTTGACGTCGGCGCCAGTAGGAGGACTCTGGAAATCGCCGTTCCTGAGCGTAGATCAGGCTCAGCTCTTGTCGATAACGAGAAATGCCAGCGGCGAGATCCTCGTCATAGCGGCGGAGCGGTTGTGAATCCCCGTCGAGAGTCGCGTCCAACGCCAGGGCCGCTCGGCGGGCCGACCATAGGGCGGTGGTCAAACCATGGGACGCCAGAGGGTCGAGCGCGGCGGCGGCATCGCCTGCCGCCGCCCAGGATTTGCCGGCGTAGCGGTCGAGGCTTTGAGAGCTGGCATCGGTCAAGGCTGGCGGCCCGTCGACCGCGAATCCAGCGCTGGTGATCCGCTTCCAGGTAAAAGGAGCGGAGCGCAGCAGAGATCGCCATTCCAGATCTTGGCGGCAGCGGTCGGCTGGGAAAAGGTCGGGGTCAAAGAAGAAGGCCACGACGAGCTGGCTCTGAGGCGTCAACGACGAATACCACCAACCGCTCTCGGTGGTCTCGATCAGCACAGCGGGAGTCGCCGTCACGTCCGATTCCACCTGCGGCAAGAAGGCGTACGCAGCGATCTGCCGGACATGTCGGGTCCGTGTGGCCAGACGACGGGAAACGACCGCGGCACGACCCGAGCCGTCCAGGAGGCAGCGCGCCTCGAGTCGCCTGCCGTCGCGCAACTCGAGATTCCATCCTCGGTCGGCCAAGCGGCGCGCACGCTTGAGCTCGACGGAAAGTCGTTGCGTGTCGATAGCAGCCGCTTGCCGCCAGAGGAGATCTTCGAACCGCCGACGATCGAGACTCCATCCGGAACCGGCGGGATGGAAGCTCGAATTGCGCTCGACCAGGAAATGAGTGCCCCAGGCGGAGAAGTTGGCCAGGGCAGGCCGATGTCCATCTTCGAGGAAAGCCTGCCAGACGCCGAGATCTTTAAGAATTTCGTTGGCCGCCGCCGGCAGCGACTCCCCGATCCGCGGCCCCGGACGTGACGGTGGGGCAATGATCGCGATCGAGCGTTCAGACTTTCGTAGGGCCAGAACCGCCGAAGCTGCCGCGACGCCCCCGCCGATAATCGCCAGATCTACCTTCATCAGAGACCTCCTTCAATGAGTCCCTCGCAGTTGAGGAGGCCAAGGGGTCAGGCAACTCTTCAGAAGCCTCGGCTGAGGTAAGCTGACTCTATGGCCAAGCGCACGACCGCCGAGCTCCACCATGCCTTGACGAGCATGAAGTCGAACGAGCTTCAGTCGCTCCTGCTCTCTGTGTTTCGGGAGCGCACGAACGCCCAGCGCCCCAAAGACGTCCGGCAGGCGTTCAACCGTCGTTTCTGTCGTCCGTCCGACACGAGCCCCAGGGCCATGCACGAGGTCGACGGGTACTTGCTCGAGGCTTCGAAAGGTTTTGAGCTGATGGAGCTGAGTCCGCTAGCGCCCCTCGGCGTCTGCACGGCCGTGGGTCCGTGTGACCCGATGAAGGTGGTGGCGACGGTTCGAAATCTGGAGGTCACCAGCGACCCTTCGAACGTCCTGGCGGTTGAAGCCGCCAACCGTCGACGGGCCGGAGCCGGCGAAGTGCATCTCGGCGCCAGCCATCGCGCGGTTCGCGCCCAAGCCCTCGAACATCCGGATCACCGGGCTCACTTTCGACTCTTCGTGCTTTGCTCGATGTTTCCGAGTCGAGGTTCCGGGCGCTCAGAAGCTGAGTCTCTTCTGAAGCACCTCCGGGTCTACCAGACTGCGGTCGAAAACTGTGGTGCGCGCCTGGTGCGGGTGAGCATTTCCTGCCACGGACAACCCTGGGAGGCGGTCAGAGACCGCGTGGCGGCCGAGTTGGGCGTGGCGGTCGACGGCGAAGATGACCGGATCGACACGAACAAATATTACCAAGGGTTGAGCTTCAAGGCCCACGTCCGGGTCGCGTCCGGAGACGAGCTGCCGCTCGGCGACGGCGGATTCACGTCGTGGGGCGCTCTGTATCTCTCACGCTCCAAGGAGCGGACGCTGGTCAGCGCGATCGGGACCGAGATTCTCGCTAAGAAGTGATCTCGCCAAGATCGCGAACTCCCTGAGGAATCGTCACCTCCCTGAGGAGTGGCCATCGAATAGACTGGTTCTATGGACTGCCGTTCCATGGACCGCCCCTCGGCTCTGCTTGCGATTTTTCTGTTGGCGCTCACCTTCGGCTGTCGTTCCGAGGGCCCTCCGCCAGCCACGAATGCCGAGGCCTCCACCGATCCCCAAGTCGCCGTCGCCGAGCAACTGGCTCCGGAGCTCGACTCGATCGTCGAGGATTATCGCAAGGTGATCGTGCTGACGACCGACGAGGCGACGCTGTCGGAAGCGGATCAAGCTCTGTCTTTCGTCGTTGGCAAGATGCTCTTCGACCGCAACGAGCCGCGGCTGGCGCTGCTGCGCCAACGGCTGATCCACGATCTCGACCTGGCCGCCGGCGTCCAGTTTCGACCCGCTCCGGCGCTCGTGGAAGCGTTCCTGGACCGCCTCGAGTCGTCGACACTGTGGCGCGACGCCGACAAGCTGGTCTTCCGCGACCTGGTAGACGAGCTCTTTTTCCACCTCGAATCCCTGGCTCCCCAGAGTCCGGTCGGCAAGGCGTTGGCCACCCGTCTCGACGAGGACCGCAAGGCCCTCGACCAGATCCAGGCCCTCTACGACGGCGAGCTGGAAGAGATCTTCTCCCGATTTCAAACCCGCGGAATGCAGGTGACACGGGAGGCTTGGGACGACTATCTGGCGTTCTTGCGCACCCTCTACACGGCGCAAGGAGTCCTCGACGAGCTGCGGTCGGAGGCCACTCCCGAGGTCGGTGCATCGCAACCGGCGGTGCCCCCGACGACCTCGAAGCCAGCGCGAACCTTCAACGGCGGCAGTCTTCCCGCAAAGACCCTGGTCCTGACCTTCGACGACGGGCCCCATCCTCGCTACACGGAACGCATTCTCGAGATTTTGGACCGCTTCGGGGTCAAATCGATCTTCTTCAAAGTCGGCAAGAATATCGGCCGCGTCGACGCCGAAGACCGCGTGAAGACCACACGCGCCGCCGAAGGCAGCCGCAAGGTTCTCGAAGGCGGCCATCTGATCGCCCACCATAGCTACAGTCACGCCTTCTTGCCGAAGCTCGACGCCGACGCACTGGCGGCAGAGCTGGATATGACGACCCGAGTGCTCACCGATGCCATCAGCGTGCGTCCGGCCCTCTTTCGGCCCCCCTACGGCGCCTTGAGCGACGACGTGCGCGCCGGGGTCGCCGAGCGTGATATGGACATCATGCTGTGGAATATCGACTCCCGGGACTGGGCCGATCCGGTGCCGCGCTCGATCGCCAATCGGGTGATCGCCGACGCCCGCAAGTCCGACCGCGGAGTGATGCTCTTCCACGACATTCAGCGCCGCACCGTCGAAGCGCTGCCACTGGTGTTGGAGACGCTACAGGACGATGGCTTTCGCTTCGTGCTCTGGGATGGCGACGAGATCCTGGAGACGACTCCGTCTCAAACGGCCACGGTAGAGGAGGCGCGGGCGCCGCCGGATCTCTACGAAGACAGCCATGCGGTGGTGATCGGCATCGATCAGTATGAGAAATGGCCGAAGCTGAGCTATGCGAAAGCCGACGCGCAAGCCATGCGCGATCTTCTGGTGTCTCGATTCAACTTTCCGCCGGACAACGTCCACCTGCTGCTCGATGGTGACGCCACCCGACAACGCATCCTGGAAACCTTGGGAGATATTTTGGCCGATCCGGTGCAGGTGGCTCCGAATGATCGGGTGCTGGTGTTCTTCGCCGGTCACGGCACCACCCGGGCACTACCTTCGGGCCGCAACCTCGGTTACATCGTGCCGGTGGAGGCTGACACCCGGAGATTTCACAGCCAAGCGATCTCCATGACCGCTTTCCAGGACATCAACGAAAGCCTGCCGGCCAAGCACGTGCTCTATTTGATGGATGCTTGTTATGGCGGCTTGGCGTTGACCCGCGGTGGCCGTCAGCGTCCGGATCCCCTGAAGTACTTGCGGGAGGTTACCCGGCGCCCGGCACGGCAGATGCTGACCGCCGGCGGTGCCGACGAGGAGGTGGCTGACGGCGGTCCCGGCGGCCATTCGATCTTTACCTGGGCGCTACTCCAGGGGCTGGGAGGGCAAGCCGACTTGAACCGCGATCGTTACGTCACGGCTTCGGAGCTCTTCGCCTACGTCGGCCCCACCGTCTCCTCTCAGGCCCAGCAAACGCCTGCGTACGGCAATCTGGCCGGCAGTCAAGGCGGTGAATTTGTCTTCGCCCTGGATCGGGAAGACGATTTCCTGAGCGGCCTGTCGGAGCAACTGGACGACGAGGCGATCCGTCTCAACGCCGAGTTGGAAAGCTACCGCGCGCAGATTGCCCAAAAGCGTCAGCGCAACCGGGTGCTGGCGGAGGAGCTCAAAAAGGCGCGGGCGGAGGCCACCGAGGCGACCGGTCTGACTCGGGCGACGCCGGCTGAGCAGGCGCGAGACCTCTTGAACGAAGGGCTCGTGTTGTATCGCGAAAAACGAGTCGAAGATGCGCTAAAACTCTTTCTGGAAGCCTTTGAATTGCAGCCTTCCAGCGCACTGGCGGCGAATAACGTGGGGTTCGCTTATTTCAAGTTAGGGAGTCACACGGATGCCCTCGAATGGTATGAGAAGACCCTGGCGCTCGACCCGCAACGTGCCGTCGCCTATCTGAACGTCGGCGAGACCCACGAAAAGTTGGGAAACTCGCAGCAAGCGAACGCGGCGTATCGTCGCTTTCTCGAGCTGGCACCGCATCATGCCGGAGCCCAGGAGCTGCGCGAGCGCCTCGGGATTTCCGACTAGTCAGCACCCCCTCTGCGCAGTGCCTTCTCGTGAGGTGGGCGGCACCTCTTTCGTTCCGCATCTCTTCCGGCGAGGGTGCGATAGGTCCGTGGGTCATCTCACTTAGGGAATTAAACCCCGGCCTTCGAAACGATCTGGCGCCCCACACCGGTTGCCGTCTCGACGTCGGCCAAGACGCAAGGGAGGTGCTCAGACGATGAGAAGATGGAATTCTCTCAATTCTCTCGATCGCGACGCGAGTCGCATCGCCACGGCGGCATTGGCTGCCGTCGCGCTGCTGGCGCTAGCAGGCTTTGCAGGGCAGAAGTCGACTGGCAAGGGGAGCGGCAACACGCCGTCGACCGCTAGCGCGTCGAATCTGCCGGAGGCGTGTCTAGCCCCAGCCTCATGGTTTCCACAGACCCCTCGACCAGATTTTAAGACCGTGCCGGAGAACTTCTGTGACTTTCACCAACTCGCCTGGCAGAGCTTTCTGTGGCTTACTGCCGACGTCGGCAACGGGCAGCTGCGCTTCGAGACGTTTCCGACCGCCCAGGACGCGATCGACGGGCGCCGTCCCGACACCGGCGAAACGATCCTGAGGCTGTCGCCGCGTCTCGGCAAGCGCAATGCACCGCTCAACGAGATCACCCAGGCGAACGAGGACGGCATCTTGGTCGACCAAAATGGCCGCGCCGTCTACTACTCGCAGCAGCTCAACGACCAGATGCTGGGGGAGATTCTTGAGAAGCGATGGAACGATCCGGCGGTCTTGAACCGGATCGACCCGACGACCGAGTTCGCGATCGGTGACATCGAGCTCAAGAGTGCCTGGAAGATCGTTGGGGATGACGAGGAAACCCGCGGATTCATCGTTCGCGAGGCTCTGGTCGACAGGCTGATAAATGACGGTGGGTCGATCCAGGTCGATTCCGAGAACCCTTTCAAGGCGCGGGTCGCCCTCGTCGGCCTGCACGTCGTCTTCGTGGTCGAAGGCCATCGCGAAATGATTTGGTCGACCTTCGAGCACAACAATAACGCGCCCGACTTCGTTGCCGGTCGATCTCCGCAGACGCCCGTCAGCCCGGAAGACTGGACCTTCTACGCGGCGAATACGCCGGCGATCAGATGCAATCAAGCGAACGCGTCAACCCTGACCCTGGACGAGGCGACGCAGACGCTGAGCCCGGTGACCCAGGTGTGCCGGCAATATCCCTATGGCATGGCGGCTGACGCCGCCAATCAGCTGAACCTGATCACCATCACGACGCTCAACGAGTCTGTCTGGTCGCAGCTGCCGAAAGACAGCGTGCTCCGGCATTACTTCGAGGTGGGCGCCGTCTGGCAGGGGTTCAGAGATCTGGCGCCCAACAGCGATCTGCAGGACGACATCACTGGCTCGGTCCTGCTGGCGAATAGCGTCATCGAGACCTTCAATCAGCCCATCGCTAGTCAGAACAACTGTTTCTCCTGCCACAACACGTTGATGTATAGCCCTGATGATGCGGAGATTCCGCCGCTTCAGGGGACCAATCTCAACGTCAGTCACATCATCCTCGAGGCCTATGAAGAGAACTCGTCGGCTGACGAAAACTCGGCGGCGCAGCGGCATCAGGCCTCGAAGCCGGCCGACCCCGATATCGATCGCGCGACGGCGGAATCCGTCGAAGCGAGGGAGGACTAAACGATGGCAAACCACGATAGCAATCGCCGCCAGTTCATCAAGGGCGGAGCGCTCCTCGGCACCGGCCTGGTGGCCGGACAAGCCTTCGCCCGGAGGAACCGACCCAAGACTTCAAATCCCGTCCTGCGGATTCATCCCGCCGTCGGCCTGGCACGGGTCGGCAACAGCGATGAATACGTTCTCGCTCCCGAGACCGACGCCGGCATGGACCTACCCGGAACCGATGTTCTGGGCGGTCTGCCGATCCAGCCCGGCACCGAGGCCGAGCCGATCACCGACCAGGACCTGCGGGATGCGAACGGTGCTTTGAAACGCCACGCCCAGCGTTTCAGGATCTATCAATACCGCAATCCGGAGCTCGCGACCAGCTACCCCTACCGTGGCAAGGTGGAGGAGATCGTGATCGGCTCTGAGGTCGACTTCGGCGCCGGTACGGAGCCGAGGACGGTCCGAGAGATCGTCTGGACCGTGCATCTCGCCAACAAGAAGGCGAATTGCTGGGTTCTGGAAGAGGACAACCTGCCGACTGGCGTCATCAGCAGCCTGTCGACCTACGGTCAGGGCGCCCTGCCACGGATGCGCAACGCGACGTTCGCCGGTACCGCCGATCCTTCGGATTCGGCCCGTCTGAGAGACTTGGTGGTCGACGCCGGCCCACGGGCGATCGCTGGCAAAAACACCGCGCGCATTGCCTTTGATCGATCGACCACGCCCTCTTACTATGACCGCCGCATTGGCGTCCGGTCGCTTCCCGACTATCCTGTCTCCTTCCCGGAGGATCACTTCGATCAGCTCGACAGCCCGTCGGGGACGCCGGTGCGTCAACTCGGTGCCATCGAAACCGACGAGAACGGGCGCCTGATCGTGCTCGGCGGTGAGGGCGCCGCCAGCGGCTGGTTCCAGGACGAGAACCGGGATGGAAGCGACCAGGACGAGCCCTTCGCCCTGGCCGACGACGTCAACAACGACGGCTGGTTCGACGACACCGCCGACGGTCCGGTGACTGCCACTCTGATCTTCACCGACGGCTCGACCCTGGAGCTCGAGAACCAGGCTTGGGTGGTGTCCACCGATCCCTCGTATGCACCTCAGATCCGCAATGTCGTCTCGCTCTGGGACGATGTCTACGACACCTGGTTGCATTGTTTCGATCTCGATCCGGAGATCTATTCCGGCTCTTGTGAAGCCACAGATGCGTCGGACTACAACACGGGCTATACCCCGCACTGGGACCAGGACATCTTTCCGATGTTTCGGTCGGCTAGCCTGCAGATGTTCACCGCCGGTCTCAGCTCGAAGGCGATCCATGCCCACCAACGTCTCGACCAGCTGCTGTGCACCGCGGATCCGACCCGATTCCTCAACGTCCAGTCATTGATCCGCAGTCCCTACCCGGACGACAATCAACTCGAGGACGGATCGCCGCGAATGCCGTTGGCGCTAGGGGAACCCGGGGCGTCTTTTTTGACCTTGACGCGGACCCAGTACTTCTTTCTCAACCAGTGGTTCGACAAAAGCTATGTCTGCCAGCCGGCGATCCCGCTGACCGCCGGCGAGCGTCTGGACAAAAATGTGCTGACCACCGGTCTCGGCGGCCGCTACGGTCCCGGCATCGACCTGACCTTCATCGTCCGCGACCCCGCGCTCTACAACCCCGACTGGAAGGATCCGCACATCGGTCCTTTCCGTTTCCACGCGGCGACCCTCGACTATCGGCGCGCGTCGAAAGACCAGCCGTTTCTCGGTGTCGGCTATACGCCGCTGCGACCGGGAGCGAACGTCGAGCCGGGCGACGTCTGTAAGTTCATGGCGATCCCCTGGCACACCGACTACAACTCCTGCGCCACCCACCTGCCGAGCCCCAATCCGGGCGGAGACGTGAGCGATTCCAGCGAAATCTACGATGGCAGGAATACGACCTTATTCTGGTCCTGGCCGGCGCAACGTCCGGTCTCGGTCTACCGGTACCGCGACTTGCTGGCGACGGGCGGCGAGTTGCCGGAGCAACGTTTCTCAGTGCGCGGCGAGGGTACGCAGGCTCTTCCTGGGCTGGTCTATGCCATAGCCGACGCCACGGGTACCGGCCCCGACGGCAGCCTCTTCCCCGCGCAGCAGGTCGGCCGGTTCCAGGTCCGTCGAGAGTTCCTGGACAAGTGGCAGAACGTCGGGACCGTGATCCAGGGACCGCGGATCGAAGGCTATCCGACGAGGTTTGACCGTCGGTACTTTCTCGAGGTGGAAAGCCGGATGGGCGACGTCAGCGACGTGGTCAAGCCTTGGCCGAACACCTTGACCGACACCGTGGTGCCGATTCCCGATCGGCCCAAAAACGGTAGCTGAGAAGGTCATGGACGAGGCTCGCTTCGACGCGGTGGTGATCGGTGCCGGACCGGCCGGCAGCGCCACCGCCCTGCGGCTGCGCCAGCTCGGCGTGCGCAGGGTGCTGTTGGCCGAGGCGAGTCGCTTCGACCGCTATCGAATCGGCGAGAGCATGCCTCCGGATACCCGCCTGCTGTTGCAGCGGCTCGGTGTGCTCCGCCGCTTCCTGACGGAGGGATATGAACCTTGTCTCGGCAGTTGTTCCAGCTGGGGCAAGGATGAGTTGGGATTCAACGACTTCTTGGTCAGCCCCCACGGTTGCGGCTGGCACCTCGATCGTCTGCGCTTCGATGCCTTTCTCGCCCAGCAGGCCGCCGCTCGTGGGGCTCAGCTCGCGACCGGATGGCGTTTCGCGTCGGCCCGCCCGCGGGACTCCGGCTACCGGCTGACGTTCCGGACCCTCGCCGGCGACCGCCGGCAGGTCGACGCCAGCGTGGTCATCGATGCCTCCGGCGCCCGGGCGCGTTTCGCCCGCCGCCAGGGAGCGCGACGTCAAACCGACGACCGTCTGATCTGTCAATCCGCCATCTTTTCAGGGGTTGACGAGCGCCTCGGCCGGTTCACCTTGCTGGAGGCCACCCCCTACGGCTGGTGGTACGCGGCCGGACTCTCCGGAGGTCGAGCGGTCGCGGCCTTGACCACCGACGCCGCGATCTATCGGCAGAGGGCATTGCGCGATCCGCGCTCCTGGCTCTGGCACTTGGCGCGGACCCGTCACCTGGGTTCCCGCCTCGATGGCTGCGTCTTCGATCCCGGGTCGTTCCAACCCTGGGCCGCCCTGTCCTCGTGCCTGAACACAGCCGCAGGCCGAGATTGGCTGGCGGTGGGCGACGCGGCCTGGAGCTCGGATCCGCTGGCAGCCCAGGGCATCTATCGCGCCTTGGCCAGCGGCATCTCAGCCGGTGAAGCCGTCGCTCGCCGGCTAGGAGGCGAGATCGAGGCTCTCGAGACCCAAGCCCGGCAGCAGGCTCGCGGCTATCAGGAATTCCTCGACCTGCGCCGGTACCTCTATGCCCGGGAGCAACGTTGGACCGAGGAGCCCTTCTGGCGCATGCGGCGAGCGGTGAGGGCAGGCACTTAGCAGCAGCGTCTTCGACCGGCGAGAATGCAGCCGTCGTCGGCGGCTTGTCGAAGTTGTCCAGGTGTGTTCGAAACATAAGTTTTAGATGCGTTGGCGGGATTCGGCCGCCGAAGCCGTACTGAATAGCTGAGATGCAAAACAGGCCCGATGGAATCGTTCACGATCCTAGGCTGAGCTGAGCAGAACCTGGCGCGCCGCCGGCCAGACGCTGCCCCACGGGTGTGTGTCCGTGCGGCAACGGCCTGCGGTGCCAAGAAAATAACAACACTGGCACCTGAGATGAGTCGAGGAGAAAGATCATGAACCATCCGGAAGAAAACGTTTCCAGTCCGTCCGCCGAGAACGCCGAGTCGCGAGCCGCTGCCTCCCACGGCAATCATTGGGTCCAGATGGCGCCCACTTTTGAAGACTGGCTGAAGCAGATTCAGGACTCTTCTCCAGGCTACCGTATCGAGGTTGAGCTCGATGACAGCGCGGGTGGCGTCGCGATTCAATTTGCGCGCAACGGCAACGCGACGTCCGACTACGGTGAGGCCTCCGGGGGTTGGCTCGCGAACCGTACCCTGGAAGAAGGATGCGTCCTTCGGGCCCGCTTCGACACCACCTATCTGACCCTGAATCCTGAAGGCACCGATCTCAAGGCGGAAGGCTATTTCTCCATCGCTAAACCATTCACCCCGACGAGGTACAAAACTGCTGCCCTGGCCCAAGTCGGGGACGAGATGACCCTGACGATTTTCGTTCCTGAAGACGGCGATTATCGAGTCCGTGTCGGGACCCGTTTCGAGAATAGTGATGTGACAACGGAGCGTCCGAAAGGTGCGTCCCGGGTCTCGATCACCCTCGAGAAAAGCATCGTCATGCAAGCGCCTGGCGATCCTGTCGTCGTTTGAAGCTGCCGTTGAGGCGCCCGGCAGCTCTTCGATGCCTTCGAGGGCTGCCGGCTCGTGGTTCCTCAGGCGCAGCTTCAAGCGGTGGGCTGATAGAATGGCGTAGATTTGCTTGTCCGCGAATCGGTCAAGGTCGCCAGAATCCCACGACCAGGAAAAACATCCCAATGACTCTTACTCTAGAACTTCCGAAGAATCTGGAGCAGAGGCTCACCGTTGAAGCGATGCGCCTAGGATTGCCGATTGAGCAATACGCGCTACGCCTCCTGGGAGATATTCCGAGGACTGACCAGCAGCCGGCCAGCGGTTCAGAGCTGGTCGCGTTCTGGCAACGTGAGGGCGTCATCGGCTCGCGGTCCGAGATCGAGGACAGTCAGGCTCACGCTCGCAGCATTCGTCATCAAGCCGAGAAGCGCACCGCGGGTTGATCAGCGGATGCAGCTTCTCGATTCCGATATTCTGATCGATGTCCTACGTGGTCATCCACCCGCCGTCGACTGGTTCAGTCGCTTAAGTGAGCTACCATCGGTCCCGGGTTTTGTGGTCATGGAGCTCATCCAAGACGGCAACAACAAGGAACGAGTCAGGAGGGCAATGAAGCTGGTCGAGCCTCTGCCCATCGTCTGGCCGGCGCAAGCACATTGCGATCAGGCTCTCGTCAACTTTCGCCAGCTCCACCTGTCCCATGGTCTTGGACTCTTGGATTCCTTAATCGCGGCCTGCGCGGTCGGTCATGCCGCCACGCTTTTGACGTTCAACGCTAAGCACTAAAGGGCAGTGCCCGGGCTCTCGGTTGAGCAGCCATATGGACGCTGAAGTCTGGGATGAAACCACGACATGACGGGACTGGGCGTCCGCTGAAGACATTAGTCGAATTTGTCGGCGACGTCCGGCCCAGCGGGAAAGGTCGATTAGTTGTTCACCTGTCGGCCCCGCCACTAGCCACTGAATAGCTCAGGACCACGTGTCCACTGTCGTAGCTCTGCGTGTGCTCGAGCTTCAGCGAAGTCGAGCGATGGGACCGGGTGAGCAGCGGGATACCGGAGCCAAATACGATCGGGTTCAGCTTGACGATGATCTCGCTGACCAGGCCTGCGTCGAAGAGTGAAGAGGCGAGACGACTGCCACCGCAAATCCAGATCGCGCCACCTTCGGTCTCCTGGAGGCGAGCGACGAACGTGGCCGCGTCCTCACTGATCAGTTGGACCGCAGGATCTGGGGCAGTCTTGAGCGTGCGTGAAAAGACGTATTGGTCGAGGGTCGGATACGGGCTGGTGAGCCCGTCGGCGAGACCCACCTCGTAGGTCTTACGGCCCATGAGCACGGCGTCAAAGCGTTTGTTGTCTTCCCGCGAGACCCCCTCGGGCCGGAAGGGCGCTGGAAAGGTCTCGGGATACATGGCCATCAGACCTGCAAGGTAGGCGTCGTCCCACGGGAATTCGGCGAAGGAACCGTCCTCGCGGGCGATGAAGCCATCGAGGCTAGCCGCGACATAGTAGGCAATGGGTCTCATAGGGGTGTCGGATTCTTAACTTGGAAATGCAGGCGACCAAGACTCCGCCGTCGAACGGGTGTGGATACAGCTTACTCCAGGACCAGTTCAACGCCATCTTCGGGGCTTCTGCCGGTTGCACCGTGATCAAGGATGATCTCAACTAACCAGTCGTACACAGTTGGACCCTTGCCGGCTTTTGCCGCAGCCAGTTGTTCACGGACGAGCGGGATATTTGAAGGATGACACCGCCCCAATCGGCGTTTGAGTTGCCTTGCAGTTTCGGGGTAACCAAGATGCTGTTGTGATTTTTGGGAGTTGAGCCAGCGAATGATGAAACCGCCCTCAGGTGTGCCGAATCCTCCGCGGAGAATGTCGTCGAAGGCGTCCAGGTTGTGGCCCCACCCAGCATCTGGGATCAAGGTGCGGCCGACGACCTCGTAGAAGTCCTCGAGGGTTGTGAAATCGTTGCCGTCGATCACGTAGGTAGGTTTTGACATCTCCAGTAGACGTTCAGTGGAAAGTAGATCGTCTGTGTGCTCCAGTGTTGGGTTGGACTTCTGTCTTAGGCGCTCATGCTCGGCAGCGTTGAGAGGATACCAAGGCCGAGGTTGCCGCCTTTGGCAACGCCCGTAGAAATCTCCGACGATTTGGATACCGCCAAAGACGGTCCTGCAGAAATCTCCGAAGGTTTTGCGGGCGCCGACAAGAGCCCGTAGAAGTCTCCGAAGCTTTTGAAGCCATCGACAAGGAGCCCGTAGAAGTCTCCGAGGATCTCGCGGTTTTCAACAGGAGCCCGTAGAAGTCTCCGGAGCTCTTGACCCTACCGACAAGCGAGCCGTAGAAGTCTCCTAAGATCTCGCGGGTGTCATCGACGGGCATGCTTGAGTCTCCGAAGGATTCGTGGGCGCCGACAGGAGCTCGTAGAAGTCTCCGAGGGGCTTGCCAACGTCGACACGGGGCCCGTAGAAGTCTCCGAAGATCTCGCGGGCGTTGACAGGAGCCCGTAGAAGTCTCCGAAGGTTTGGCAGTGTCGACCAGGGGCCCGTAGAAGTCTCCGAAGGTCTCGCGGGCGTCATCAACGGGTATGTTTGAGTCTCCGCAGGTTCTGCGGGCGCCAACAAGAGTCTGGAGAAGTCTCCGAAGCTTTTGTTGACCCGCGGAGACTGCTTCGGAGGACCTGTCGGCGTGGCGTAGCTGCTACAGTCGTTTCGTGACTGCTTCCGACGGTCAGGGCAACCCGAGACTCGACTGATGAGCGCCTATATTGTCCCCCACGATCCACATTGGGCGGAGATGTACCAAATCGAAATGGAGCAGATTCGAGGTGCTCTAAAGACGAGCTTCTTGAGATCCCACCATATCGGTAGCACAGCGATCCCAGGCATTCTGGCTAAACCGATTATCGACATCTTGATAGAAGTTCGGTCACTGAAGTTGCTGGATGGCGAGTCGCCGAATATGGCGAGTCTGGACTACTGCTCCATGGGTGAATATGGGATCCCTGGCCGGCGGTACTTCCGTAAGGAGAATTCAGGCGGAGTCCGCACCCATCACGTCCACGCGTACCAAGAAGGCGGCCACGAAGTCGTGCGTCATCTGGCCTTTCGCGACTACATGATTGCCCACCCGGAGTCTGCGAAAGAATATTCATCTTTGAAGCGTCGACTTGCACAGATGTATCCCGATGACATCGACGGATACGTCGATGGGAAACATGATTTTGTTGAACGTCTGGAACGCTTGGCGCTGGAATGGGCGCGACGCGCCTAGCGATGGCGCAGCGGGTCAGCTGAATTCGTCGGCGACGTCGGCCCAGCGTGAAAGGTCGAGATCGTCTTCGTTCAGCCGAACGTCCCACACTTCGCGGTAGTCCGACAGTGTCTGATCGTTGCTGGGGTTCACGTAGGCAACCTCCGGCAACACGACGCCCTCCTCGATCAGCAGCCGATCGACGACTTCGGCGAAGTGCCCTTGCACGGGTGTCGGCTGGCTTCCGGGCCGATGCTCGACCACGGCATGATGGCTCGACAGGAACACCCGCTCATAGTTGCCTCGATCGAGGATCGCCATGGCGCCGTCATTTTGCTCGAAGGTCCAGAATGCGAGGGCTCGGCAACCGACATCGCGACTCACCTTGATCGCGGTGGTCAGGGGAGTACTCCGTCGGAGCGGCGCGACCGGCTCACGAAAGTCGCGAGCCGCGTCGAACTGCTTCGTGAACCAGGCCTCGAAGGGCACGTGGAACTTGTCGTCGCCGATCTCAAAAGCGATCGGAATGCCCTCGTGATCCTCTTGGATCTCGAGGATTCGCCAAGGTTGGCCAGGAAACTCGAGGACCCACCCGAGATACGACTGCGGCTCGTGCGGCTCGACGATCTGACCGTCGCGGACGCGACAGCGAGGATGACCGAGTGCCGCGGCGATGGCTTCGGCGGAACCGTCGGCGAGGACGAAGGATGCAAAGTCCGTGTACTCTTCAAAATTCTCGTGCGAACCGAGACCAGGTGTCGGCATGGAATTCCTCCAGGTTGTGGTGGATAAGCAATAGCGGGCCCTCTCACCCACGACAGCGAGAAGCGATCGGCGGATGCCTCATCTTCCTTCGAGATATTTTCAGCTGCGAAGGTCGAAAGGTGTTGGCGTGATAAGAAAGCCCAGCAGATGCAGAAGGCACCGACGATTTCGCGCTTCGCTCCCAGTCCAACCGGCCGGCTGCACCTTGGCCATGCCTATTCCGCCCTCTTGTCCTACCGCCTGACGCAGGAACGTGGCGGCCGATTTCTTCTGCGTATCGAAGATATCGATTCGACCCGTTGCCGGCCTGAGTTCGTCGGGGGCATCTTGCAAGATCTGGTGTGGTTGGGGCTGAGCTGGGAAACGCCGGTGCGCCACCAGTCTCAGCATCTCGAGAACTACGCTCAAGCCTTGGACCAGCTCGCCGAGCGGGATTTGCTCTACCGTTGTTATTGCACCCGCAAAGAGATTCGCGCGGCGAAGCCTCGCATGGGACCGGAAGGGCCGATCTACCCCGGTACCTGCCGCGATAGGGCTGACTCGAAGCTCGACGCCGAGCCCGCGCCAGAGACGCCCTTTGCGCTGCGCCTGAATCTGGACCAAGCGCTGGACGCAGTCGGCGGCGCCGAGATGTTCTGGGTCGACGAGATCGCCGGGGCGATTCGGGCGGAGCCCGAGCAACTCGGCGATGTGGTCCTCGCCCGAAAAGACATCGGCACCAGCTACCACCTGGCGGTGACGGTCGACGACGCCATTCAGGGCGTGACCTTCATCTGCCGAGGCATGGATCTCTTCGTCGCCACCCACGTGCATCGGCTCTTGCAAGAGCTCCTCGAACTGCCGGTGCCGGTCTATCACCACCACATCCTGCTCAAGGACGCGTCCGGCGAGAAATTGGCCAAGCGGCTCGGCAGTCCCTCTCTTCGAGAGCTTCGAGAGAGCGGTGTGACTCCGGCGGACCTTCGGGCCCAGTTGGGTCTTGCCAGGGAGGCACAGACCGATTCATCAACGCGGGAGGGGTGAAGGAAGTGCCTGGTACTCCTTTGAGCCCGTGAATTTTCTTCAGAGAGAGATTGCGTCTAATATCAATGGAACTACATTCAGGAGGAGGATCGAGATGTTGGAATGGAGACTGTTCTCGTCAACCGTGCGCCGGCCCCGCGGCCTGATAACTCTGCTGGTTTTGCTTTCCGCGGTTGCAGTCGCTGTTCCTGCGGCGGCCAATTCGAATCTGGCGGCCTCGCTTCTCGCCAGACCTTCGGACACCCTGGAGAGCCGCGAAGAAAGACTGAGCCGCGACGGTCGATACGTGCTCTTTGAGAGCCAATCGACCACTCAAATCGTCGGCCAGGTCGACACCAACGAAACCTTCGACATCTTTCTTTTTGATCGCGTCGAAAACACCCTGACACTGGTCAGCCACATCCCAGGCCAGCCCAACACTGCGGGCAATGGGGTTTCACGGTTGTCGACGATCAGCGACGACGGCGCCTTCGTCGCCTTTATGAGCTTGGCCACCGACCTGACGACCGGCAACGACAGCAATAACGCGTTCGACGTTTTTCTCTACGACGTTGCATCGGGCACCCTCCGGCTGGTCAGCCATGCCTGGGACGATCCTCAGATCACAGCCAACCGAGGCTCCGAAAGACCCATTTTGAGCGGTGATGGCAGCGTGGTCGCTTTTCGCAGTGAGGCTTCTAACCTCTTGCCGGGCTTTGTCGACAACAACGGCGACTCGGACGACCTCTTCCGCAAGGCCTTGCCGGACGGCGAGGTGACTCTGATCAGCCATATCCCAGGATCTGCCAACACCAGCGGCAACAACGGATCCTTTGCGCCCCTCTTGAGCTCGGACGGAACCACGATCGCTTTCGCATCGAACGCCACCGATCTGGTCTCGGGCTCCGACAGCAACTACGCCTTTGACGCTTTCTTATTCTCGTTCGAGAGTGGTGAAGTCACGCTCCTCAGCCATATTCCGGGCGCCCCGACGACCACTGGCGATGGCTACTCGAGCGCCCAAGGCCTGAGCGACGATGGCGCCTGGGCCGTTCTGGAAAGTGTTGCCACCAACCTCACCACCGGTACCGATTTCAATTCGAGCGAAGACGTTTTTCTCTTCTCCCGGTCGAGCGGCGAGCTGACCCTCGTCAGCCACGCCGCCGGAGCCCCGCAAGACACGGGCGACCGGCGCTCCCTGGAGCCTCGAATTAGCGGCGATGGTCAACGGATCGTCTATACCAGCGCGGCTCGGGATCTGGTGGCTGGAGTCATAGACAACAACAACGCTCGGGACGTTTTTTCCTTTACGCGCACCAGCGGTGAAAACACGTTGCTGAGCCATGCCTTCGGCCATCCGACCGTCACTGCGAACGGGGGTTCCAACGCAGGGCGGATCAGCCGCTTCGGCGGCTTTGCGATCTTTCAAAGTTTTGCCACCAACCTGCTCGACGTCACGGCTCCGCGTCAGGAACAGAACGTCTATCGGCGCTCGTTCAGCGATCAGACGCTGCAACTCATCAGCCATGTCACTGGCTCGACGTCAACATTCGCCAACGACCAAAGCCAGACGATCGCCATCAGTGCCGATGGCCGGCGGATCTTATTTCGCAGCCAGGCCTCGAATCTGGTCGCCGACTTGTCGACCGATCGGGATTGGGCCCTCTATCTCTATCAGACGCCAGCGCTCGGCAGTTGGGCCGTGAGCGGGACCGACCCGGGCTCACCGATACGCACCGCGGAGGAAGACGCCTTTTTGAGGACCTTCCTCGCCCGCCCGCTGAGCTCCGACGGACGCTATGTCACCTTCGCCAGCTCCTCCCAAGGGCTGGTTTCCGGGCAAGTCGATAGCAGCGCATCCCAGGACGTCTTTCACCTGGATCGCCTCACCGGCACCATGACGTTGGTGAGCCACGTCCCCGGCCAGCCACAGATGACTTCCAGCAGTACCTCGAACGACGCCACGATGTCGAGCGATGGCCGGTCCGTCGTCTTCTCCAGCAGAGCGCCCGAGCTGCTCCCGAGCTCATTTCATCGTCTGGGCAATCCCGACCACATCTTCCATCTGTCGTTGGACACCGGCGTTCTCACCCACATCAGTGACGTTCCTGGCACGGTGGACGCAATCGACGGGGCGATCAGTGGCGACGGTCAGAGTGTGGCTTTTGTCAAAAGTGGGCTACATCATACCTCCCTGGCGACCGGCGAGACGACCCTCGTCGCTGCGAGTGGGCGTTATCCGGCACTCAGTCATGATGGCCGAGCCTTGGTCTTTCAAAGTCGTTCCAGCTTGGTGCCCGAGGACACGAATTCGCACGATGACATTTACCACGCCACCGTCGATGCCGGCACCGTCAAGATCACGTTGCTGAGTCGAACGCCCCAGGGCAACGCCAGCAATGGATCCTCCGACTTTCCCACCATCAGCAACGATGGCAACTTTGCGGTTTTTCAGAGCTCCGCCAACAATCTCGTGCCGGGCGACAACTCCAGCTCTCCTGATGTGTTTTATTCTGATGTGTCGTCGGTGCCGCTGACCCTCGTCAGCCATCGTCCCACCTTGCCCAATTCGGCCACGGGCGGCTCGTTCTCTCCGGTGATCAGCGGCGACGGTCAGCACGTCGCGTTCACCAGCACGTCGACCGAGCTGGTGCCCGGCTTTCAAGGCAATAGCGCCAATATTTTCCACTTCGACGTGGCGAGCGGCATCGTCACCTTGGTGAGCCATGCGTTTGACAACCCTTTGGCTGCCGGGTCCGATGATTCGGGAGGATCATCCATCAGCAGCGATGGCCAAGTGATCGCTTTCGAAAGTTTGGCACAGAATCTGGTCGAGGGTTTTGAGAATGGCAGTGGCTTCGAGGTGGCGAATGTGTTCCGCTGGGATCGGGCGAGCGGTACGGCAGAGCTGGTGAGTCATGCGTCGGCGAATCTTTCACGCGGCGGAGACGGAACCTCGGACCGCGCGGCGATCAGCGCCGACGGAGCAGTGGTGGCCTTTGAGAGTCGGGCGACCGACTTGGGGCCTGGCGACGAATTGGCCAACTGGTCCGACATCTATCTCCACGGCGCACAGTTAGGCGCTGATCTGGCGGTCTCCGGGCAAGCTTTGCCGGATTCGGTGGAGGTGGGCGAGCCGATCACCTATCTCATCGACGTTGTCAACGACGGGCCTGGAAGCGCCCTGCAGACCCGGGTTCACTTGCTTCCGCCCAAAGGGGCTGTGGTCCAAAGCGCCGATGGACCGGACTGGAGCTGTAGCGTCCTGCGTCAGAGTCTCGGCTGCGACCACTTGGCGCTGGCGTCGCAAGACGCTGCGAGCACCCTGACGGTGACGGTTCTGCCGTCGTCGAATCGCTGCGATCCGGTCGCTACCGTCGAGGTCGGCTCGGTGGCTTTCGATCCGAAGACCGACGACAACACCGTTGAGATCGCGACCGAGATCACAGGTTGTGGCCTTATTTTCGCCGACGGCTTCGAGTCGGGGGATCTCAGCCGCTGGTAACCGACCTCGGTCCACGCGATCTCAGCTCCAAGCGACCTTGATGGCCTGCGCTATCATCCGCCGCGTGGCTGAAGTCCGAGAAAACACAATCTCCAGGTGAAACGTCAGAGCCCCTCCTGAGGGCTCTGAGCAAGGAACGTGAGATGCTGAAAGAGGTTCATACCGTCCCCGAAGTGGTCGAGGCCGTGATCAAAGAGCGCAAGACGCTCAAGGTGTTTGGCGATGCACAGGATCTGGCGGTCTTGACTCCGGAGGCGGCCGAAAGGAATAGGAAGCTGGTTCTCGAGTGCTTGGCGGTCGCAGGCTGGGCGCCGTTTCACTACCCGCGCGGGGAGGGTGGGCTGGCGGAACCCTGGAGAGCCAACGTTCTATGGCACCAAGACTGTCAGAAGCTGGCTCCGAGGCTGTTCGAATGGTTTTCGGACATGAAACCCTCCAACAAAATTCCCAAAATGATGTGTGCCTGTGGCGCGCTGGTGCTGGTCACCTGGCTCCCTCAGTTTCGTCATTTAGAAGAGAAGGAACCCAAGCAAATCGCGATGGACGAGGAGCACCTGGCCGCCACTTCGGCGATGGTCCAGAATCTACTCCTGATGCTCACGTCTCACGGCATGGGGACCTATTGGTCCAGCGGCGGGCAACTTCGCTCCGATCTCTTCCTTGAACGTGTGGGAATTTCAACCGAACAACGCTTGCTGGCGGCCGTCTTTGTCGAGTACCCCGAGACGATCGGCGAACCTCGAGAGCGGGTTCCCGGCAAGAACCGAAATCGCAGATCTGGCGACTGGATCCAGGAGCTCTCCATCAAGGCCCTTTAGAGGATTTTGATGCGTATCGATCGGCGTCATGAGCCATGAGTACCTCGCGAAGCCCTGCTGGGAGCGCGGACGTCTCGCCTGCTCAAGGCGCAGTCCGGAGGACTGCGCCTTCCTTCATGCCAGGTTGCCTTTCTTTCAAGACCTTGCTACCTTGACATGATGAACTGGGCCGTCGTCGAAGTGCGTCGGCTCAACTGAGCTAACTTAGATGTTTTGAATCCGGATTGCTAAGGAGGCATGCCTTGAAGAAGTCTGCTGTAAGTTCTGTTGCTTTGTTGCTTTTTTTGATCTTGATCACGGGACGCTCGCCATCAAGAGCGGCCACGTTTGTTCGCATGGCGGATGCGCAGCTCGCGGATCAGGCCTCGGTCATCGCTGAAGTTCGAGTGCTGGCGGTTGAGGCGGCGGGTCCGGAACAGGTGACGACCGAGGTCTCGGTCGAGATCGTCGACCTGATCGATGGCTATGTGCCTGGCGGCTCGATCGTCGTCCGAGTTCCCGGAGGTCCAGGGCTAATCATCCCGGGAGCACCTCGCTTCACCGTCGGCGAGAGCGCCTTGCTCTTCCTGGCCGCGCGCGATGACGGCTCCTATGGAATCTTGCACCTGATGCTGGGCGCTTTCCAGATCGTCGGAGCCGGCGACCAGCGCTTGGCGTATCGGGACCTGTCGGAGACCACGGAAATTGTGCTGCCCGGTCAGGAGCCGGCGGCACCTGAACAATTTCGGGATCTGCAACGTTTCCGTGCCTGGCTGGAGGATCACGCCCGCGGTGCTGTGCGCCCGGCAGATTACTGGAGCGAAGCGCCGGCTGGCTTCGTTCCGAGCGTGAGCGAAAAGTTCACGCTGCTCGGCCCCGGTCGCTGGACGCAGTTCGATAGCGGCGGCAGCGTCGAGTTCAGGGCTCACTCCTCCGGTCAGTCCGGTCAACCCGGGGGTGGATTCTCCGAGTTTCAGACCGCCATGGCGGCCTGGAACAATCACGCGACGACCCCCATTCGCTACACCTATGGCGGTACGACCAGTGCTTCTGGCGGCCTGACCAACCGGGACGGCACGAATGCGATCCTCTTCGGGGATCCCAACGACCGCATTGACGGTGCTTACGACTGTGACCGGCGCACGGGCACCCTGGCGATCGGGGGCTTTTACCCCAGCTCCCAGGAAGTCGTGCACAACGGACAAACCTTCGAGGTCGCCCTTGAAGGTGACATCGTCACTAACGACAACATCGAATGTGAATTGCCGGGCAGGCGATTGCTCGAAGAAGTCATGGCCCACGAGCTTGGCCACACCCTGGGATTGGGCCACAGCAGCAGCTCCAGCGCGTTGATGTTTCGGTTCGCCCACGGCGATGGCCGGGGGGCCCGGTTGAGCAACGACGATCGCAACGGCATCACCTTCATCTACGGCGATCCGCCGACGGCGCCGAGCGATCTTGCCGCGGAGTCACGGGACGACGGCATCCGTTTGACCTGGCGGGACAACTCGAACGACGAGACCAAGTTCGAGATCATGCGCAGCTCCGGGGGAAGCTTTTCCCGGCTGAGCCTGCCGAACGCCAACACCACCGCGTTTCTCGACACCAGCGCTACCGGCGGCCGGACCTTCACTTACCGGGTCCGCGCGCTCAACGTCGCCGGCGAATCGGCGTTCAGCAACGACGCCAGCGCCACGGCACCGGGTTTTGCCCCGCCCGGCAATCTTGCCGCCGCGGGCCGGTCAGACTCCGAGATCGAGCTCACCTGGCAGGATGATACGGAAGGTGAGACCGAGTTTCGGATCGAAGCCAAGACCGGTGCGGAGCCCTTCGCGCTGATCGCGACGGTGCCGGCCGATACAGAAACGGCCGTGATCGAATCTCTATTGCCCGAGACGAGTTATACATTTCGCGCCCGAGCGTTCGGCCCTCAGGGCTTTTCCGACTACTCCAACGAAGCGAGCGCTACCACTTTCGGCGCGACCTGTGAATGTGTCGAAGGTCCGACCACCATGTGCCTCGAAGGCGGGCGTTTTCGTGTCGAGGCGGATTGGCGGGACTTCGACGACGGCCTTGGCGACGGACAGGTGGTCGACTTCGGCTCCAGCAACTCGGGGCTCTTCTGGTTTTTCAGCCGCGACAACTGGGAGATGCTGATCAAGGTGCTGGACGGCTGTGGCTTTAACGATCGCTATTGGGTCTTCGCCGCCGCCACCACCGACGTCGAGTACCACCTGGAAGTGACGGATTGTTGGACCGGCGGCACCGCGCGCTATACCAACGAGCTCGGCAACGCCTCCCCGGCGATCACCGACTCCGGCGCCTTTGCCACCTGCTCGGCGATTCCCCCCGAGGGCTTTGTTGCCGGGGAGCCGGTGGCTGTGCCCAGGTTCGAATCGTTAGAGGTGCCGGCCACTGCCGACGCGCCGGATGGAGACGATATCGCCTTACCGGAGAAGATGGGGGACTGCGTGCCCAGCGAGACCGAGCTCTGTCTCAATGAAGGCCGCTTCAAGGTCGAGATCGAGTGGCGGGACTTCGAGGGCGAAGTCGGCACCGGTCACGTGGTGCCAACCGATTCGGACGACTCCGGGCTGCTGTGGTTTTTCAGCGCTCCCAATTGGGAGATGTTGATCAAGGTGCTCAACGGCTGCGCCCTCAACGACCATTATTGGGTCTTTGCCGCCGCCACCACCGACGTCGAATATACGCTGACGGTGACCGACACACAGACCGATGAGGTCAGCATCTATCAGAATGGCCTCGGCAACGCGGCCGACGCCATCACCGATACCGCCGCGTTCGACACCTGTCCGTAGGCCGTGAGGCCGTTCGCGTTAGGGGCGAGGCATGCCTCGCCCACGTCGACTTGCCTCGTCGGGTGCGTGGCTCAGCCTTTTCCGGCGTAGGGGCGACGCCTGCGTCGCCCGCTTGCGTCGCCCGGATGCCTCACCTGACCCTTACGAATAATCTTCGAGCGTGCCTCGACGCCGAATGTCCAGGGTGACGCAGTGAAATCCACCGCTGGTCGTGCGGCAGTGTTTCAAGGTCAAAGGAATGGTGTCGATGCCGTTAGCCTCGAGCAATCGAATCAGCGGCTCCTGCTCCTGATTGACCACCGCCAGCTCAGGGTTGATCATGATGAAATTCATGCCCGACCAGATCGATGCCCGGGGATAGTCCCAGGCCCAGCCGGTATCGACCATCTCAGGGCACCAGAGCACGTCCCAGCTCTTGAAAAACTCGGGCATGTTGCGGTCGTTGACCCGCTCCGGATTGAGCATCACCAGGCCAGGGCGTAGCAGAGTGATGGTGGTGTCGATGTGGGTGCCGTCGTAGACACCTTCGAGCAAGTGGACGCGGTATTCATCGCCCAAGGTCCGCTGTAGCCATTGTCCGCCCATGCGGTTGCCGCTGCAGGAGACCAGATAGAGGATGTCTCGGCCGCAGCGCACGACGTTGGCGGCGTCAAAGAGGGGCTCATGGTCGAGGAGCGGCACGCCGGATTCGGGCATGTCGCCGTAGATGCTGTCGAGCAGGCGAGGCTTGGGCGCGGAGATCCAATGAGCGCCGCTCTCAAAATAATCGAGCAGGATATCTTTATAAGCCAAAACCTCGAAAAAACGCGAGCGCAGCGGCATCGGCGTCTCGATGATCGTCTGGCCGATGGGCAGGAGAACATCCCGCGGACAGTAATGATATTCGCCGTCCGACTGCCAGTCGGGGCTGGCAAAAACCTTCGCCGGATCCGCGGTCCGCGGCCGCCGTACGACCACGCCCTGACCTTTGAGCACCGCCACCAAGGCCTCAAGCTCCTGGCGGGTTTCGTCGATAATTTGCGGGTCGTACGGCCCCGACGGAATTTGATCGATTCGCTCGTGATGCTCGTGATATTCGAGGGCAAACAGGCCTTTGTCGCCGATCGGTACCCGGGCGCCGTCGATCACGCCGACGATCATCTCTTCCAGTGGATCCCATTCGTTGTGAACGTTGACGAGAGACATCGGTGCGGCTCCTCTGTAGATGGTTGGCCGGTAACGGATCCCCTCTCTTGCGCCCCCTTCCGTCGAATTCGATTGCGACGCGCTCAGGTTGTGAGCAGCTCCGAAACAGACGTGATTCGAGCTGCTTCAGTGTCTGGCCTGAAAATCTGCTGAAGATCGCTGGATGCTAGCACGTGGCGAGATCGGAAACCAGGCCACAAACGTTTTGAAATCAATGGTTTGGTGTATACTTCGGGTAGCGATTCGCCGCTTGAAAAGGAGGCGCCCGAAGGCCGGGCACATCAGAGAGAGAGACCACTCTTGGAGGAGGTCCGATGTACAAGATCGCGCTGGTCAACATGCCGTTTGCTGCCGTGCAGCTACCGTCCATCGCCTTGACCCAGCTCGGCTCCGTGCTGCGCAGAGATTTTAGTGACCGGGCCGAGGCCGACCTGATCTATCTGAATCATGATCTAGCGGAGCTGATGGGGCTCGAGACCTACGACTCGATCGCCGGCTCCGCTTTGGCGACGGTCGCGGGCCTGGGCGACTGGCTGTTCAAACCGATCGCTTTTCCAGGCATGGACGACGACCCCGAGACCTATCTGAGACGCCACTTCCGGCATCTCGGACCCCTCGCCGAGCGGCTCGATTTTCTGGAGGAGAAACGCCAGGAAATGAGTGCGTTTCTCGATCAGGCGATCGATCGTTATGAGCTTGAAAAATACGCGATGGTCGGTTGCACGTCGATGTTCCAGCAGAACCTGGCGTGTTTTGCTCTGATGCGTCGACTCAAAGAGCGCAATCCGCAGATCATCACCGTCATGGGCGGCGCCAATTGCGAGATTCCGATGGGCCAGGTGATCGCCGACAAGGTCGACGTGGTGGATTTTGTTTTCTCCGGCCCTGCACTCAAGAGCTTTCCTCAATTTGTCGGGCATTTGATCGGCGGCGAGCCGGAGAAATGTCATGACATTCGCGGCGTGCTCTCCCACGAGAAGATCGAGCGCCTGAATGGCGACGCCGCCACCGAGATCGGTGACGAACTGCCGATCGACGTCGAGGTGCCGCTCAACTACGATGACTTCATGGCCGCCGTCGGGGATCGCTTTGGCGAATCGGTGCAGCCGGTGGTGCTCTTTGAAACCTCCCGCGGTTGCTGGTGGGGAGAGCGTTCCCACTGTACTTTCTGCGGTTTGAACGGCTTGACCATGGCGTATCGAGGCATGGCGCCGCCGAAAGCGCTCGAGCTCTTTGAAAAATTATTTAAGTATGGCCCACAGACCCAACGCTTCGAGGCGGTGGACAACATCATGCCTCGGGAATACTTGACCGACGTGCTGCCGCATCTCGAGACGCCGGAGCACGCCCATATCTTCTATGAAGTCAAGGCCGACCTCAAAGCTCGCGAGATGTCGGTCATGGCGAAGGCTGGGGTCACCCGCATTCAGCCCGGGATCGAAGCTCTGGCCACCTCGACGCTCAAGTTGATGAAAAAAGGCACGACGGCTTTTCAGAACTTGACGTTTCTCAAGAACTGTGTGGTGTATGGGCTACAGCCAGCGTGGAATCTTCTGATCGGTTTCCCGGGGGAAGAGGAAGAGACCTATGAAAAATATTTCGAAGATCTGCCGCTCCTGACCCACCTGGAGGCGCCACTCGGCACCTTCCCAGTGCGTTTCGATCGTTTCAGCCCTTATTTCAAAATGGCCGATGAGTACGAGCTAGAGCTGGCACCTTATGATTTTTATTTCATGCTCTACCCGTTTGACGAAGAGGCTCTCAACGAGCTGGCGTATTACTTTGTCGATGAGAACTTCGAAGCTCCTTACCTCAGCGCGGTGGCGAAATGGATCGAGCGCCTTCAGGAACGGGTCGAGCACTGGAATTTGCGTTGGCAAGGCCGCGACCACCTGCTGAAGCCCGAGCTGCGTTTCACCAACGGCGACCGTCCGCGGGCGGTCTACGATTCCCGCACCGGCTCCGCCGTCACCCACGAGCTGAGCCCGACCGAGCTGGCGGTGCTCGACCAGCTCAACCGGCCGATGAAGCCGGTGCGGCTGGCCAGGGTCCTGGGCGATGTCGACGAGGCGGAGTGCGAACGCACGATCGGCGGCTTGGCCGAGCGCGGGCTGATCTTCCAGGAGCGGGGCATGTACCTGAGCCTGGTGGTCGACCCGCAACAGACCGTTTAAGGCCTCAGGACCGGCGGATCGGTATCGCTGAGAGCCGCTGCGTCAACTCTCGCGCCAGCTCCTGGACGTGAGGCTCGGCGATCATCGAATGGTGGTCGCCGGGAACCTTGACCACCTCTACCTCCTGAGCCAGCTGGGCCCAGCCCAGGTCTTCCAGCATCCAGGGATCGGGAGGGTTTTCCTGGTTCAGGGTCTCAAGGGATCGATAAAGCGTGAC
Source organism: Carybdea cf. marsupialis auct. non (Linnaeus, 1758) (assembly GCA_010016065.2). NCBI lineage: Eukaryota > Metazoa > Cnidaria > Cubozoa > Carybdeida > Carybdeidae > Carybdea > Carybdea cf. marsupialis auct. non (Linnaeus, 1758). Next base: position 13,879 of record JAAAKL020000022.1, on the reverse strand, counting down.
CTTGCCGGGGTAAGGACGCGGACGGTAGGCGAGAGCCGCCCGGGCGTTGGCCTCGAACAGGCGGAAATGGGTGACTAGCTGGGCGACTTCGAGGTCCTCCGGCGAGCCGCCTTGGGTCTGGGCGAGAATTCGCGCCATGGCGTCCTCCAGCGACAGTTCGCCGACTTCCTGCCAGAAGATTTCGGACTCAAGCCCCGCTTCTTTGGCGAAGAACTTGAGGATGACCTCGTACATATCGTCGTCGCTTTGGGTGTTCGGCACCGGGCCGTCGATCAAAGCGAGGAGCGCCACCTCTTCGCCCTGGGAGACGAGCTGGCAGGCCATCTCATAAGCGACGACGCAGCCCATCGACCATCCGCCGACGCAATACGGACCTTGCGGCTGGACCTGGCGAACGTGATCGAGGTAGTCGGCCACCATCTCGACCAGGTTTTCCTGAAAGGCCTCTTGGCCGCTCTGGCCGCGAGATTGAAGTCCATAGAACGATTGGTCGGGACCCAGCCGGTGGGCCAGCTCGCTATAGCAGAGCACGGTGCCGCCGAGCGGATGGGCGCAGAAGAACGGCGTCCGTTCGCCTGATGTGCCATCGAGGGAGCGAATGGTCACCAGGGGTGAGGAGGTGGCGGAAGCGTCGTGCTCGTCGATCACTTCCGCCAGCTCGGCGACGGTCGGCTTGCGGAAGAGGGTGGCGATCGGTAGACGGATCTCGAAACGCCGTTCGATCTGGGCCATCAAGCGCACGGCGAGCAGCGAATGGCCGCCGAGGGCAAAGAAGTTGTCGTGAATTCCCGGTCGCTCGACGGCCAGCACCTGGGACCAGATGCCGGCCAAGACCATCTCGGTGACGGTGCGCGGCGCGGCGTCCTCGGCGGCCGGATCCCCGCCGGACGCGGCCCGCTCGAGCAACGATTGAGTCAAGGCGCGCCGGTCGACTTTGCCGGTGGCAGTCAAGGGCCAGTCGTCGCGCGGGTAGAAAGCGTCGGGCACCATATATTCTGGCAGCTGCTGCAGCAAGAAGGCCCGCAGCACCCCCGGCAGAGGGGAGGCGTCCGGATTCATCTCAGGCGCGTTCGCTTCGTCGTCTGACACCGACTTCGAAGCGATGGCGTGCGGCAGGACCCAGGCGATCAAGCGCCGATTCTCGCTGCCGGCATCGTCGGATCGTTCGGCCACCAGCACCGCGGCTTCCTGCACCGCCGGATGCTGGGCGAGGACCGATTCAATCTCGCCCAGCTCGATGCGAAAGCCGCGCACCTTGACCTGATGATCAGCGCGGCCGAGAAATTCGATCGCCCCGTCGGCCAGAAAACGACCGAGGTCGCCCGTCCGGTAGCTCCGTGCGCCGGGAAGCTGACTGCGGGCGTCGGGCACGAAACGCTCGGCGGTGAGCAGCGGCCGTCGGAGATAACCTCGGGCCAGCCCGACCTCGCCGATCAGAATCTCGCCCGCGACCCCCGGAGGAACGGGACGCAACCGGCGATCGAGCAAGTCGATCTCGACGCCGTCGACCGGCCGGCCGATAGGCGGCAACGTCGACCAACCTTCAGGCGTTGTCGGCAAGGTCCAGGCGGTCACCACATGGCTCTCGGACGGACCGTAGTGGTTGTGCAGCCGGCAGGCTGGCAGGCGCCCGATGAAGCGGCGCAGGCTCGGGGGAGTGCGCAGTTGCTCCCCGGCGGTGATCACCTGGGTCAAGGACGGCAAGCTCTCGCCCCGGACGTCGGCGATCTCGGCTAGCTGTTGCAGGGCGACGTAAGGCAAGAACAGCCGGTCGATCGAGCGCCGCTTCAAGAAAGCGAGCCAGGCGTCGGGGTCGCGACGCGTCTCCTCGTCAATTGTCACCAAAGCGCCGCCTGAACTCCAAGTGGTGAAGATCTCCTGAAATGCGACGTCGAAGCTGAGCGGGGCAAACTGCAGCGTGCGCGCGGCAGGGCGTTCCTGACGCTGCTGCCACGCCACCAGGTTGGACAACACGCCACGACGCATCGCCACCCCTTTCGGCCGACCGGTGGAGCCGGAGGTATAGATCAAATAGAGCAGATGCTCGGCCCGTGATGCGGGTTCCGGCGCCGGAGTATTCGGAGCCGGATCGAGGAGCGTCTCCAGCTCCGGGGGGGCGTCCAGGCACCAATTTTGACCGGCGTGGGGCGGCAGGGTCGATTGCAGATCTTGCAGGGTCAGGAGGATGCCACCGTGTCCCGGAGGCCAGGCGTCGTCGAGGATCTGGATCAGGCGCTGGCGCGGATAGGTGGCGTCAAGAGGCAAGCAAGCGGCCCCGGCTTTGAAGACCGCCAGGACCGCCACCGCCATTTCCGGACCGCGCGGCAGGAAGAGCCCGACCGGGTCGTCCGGGCCGACGCCGGAGCGTCGGAGTCGGCGGGCCAGCTGATCTGCCCGCCGGTGCAGCTCGCGGTAGCTCAGCCAGCAGTCCTTATGGTTCAGGGCGACGGCCTCCGGCGTCGCCTCCAGCGCGCTGTCCAAGAGCTGGCTGAGATCCGACGAGGATCGGATCTGACGATCGCCGCGCCAGGCGACTTGCAGCTGATATTGCTGGCCACGGCTGAGGATCGGTAGTCGGTCGAGGGGGCGCGACGGATCGGCAATGATCGCTTCCAAAAGGGTGGCGAAGTGGCCGGCGAAGCGGGCGACGGTGGTGTTGTCGAAGAGGTCCGAGTTGTACCACCAGGCACCGCCCAGGCGTCCGCCCGACGTCGCGTCCCCGGATTCGAAGAGGTGGACTTCGAGGTCGAAGCGGACCGATCGCACTTCGAAGTCGACCGTGCTGATCGACAGACCCGACAGATCGATCTCGATCTCGGGAGTGTTTTGCAGCGCAAAGAGCACCTGAAAGAGCGGGTTCTGGCTCAAGTCACGCTCGGGCTGCAGCTCTTCGACCAGCTGCTCAAAGGGCAGATCCTGGTGGGCGTAGGCGGCCAGGGCCGTCCGGCGCGTCCGTTTGAGGATCTGGTGGAAGCTGGGCGAGCCATCGGTGGACGACAAGTCAGCGCGCAAGGCCAGGGTGTTGACGAAGAAGCCGATCAGCCCCTCGATCTCCGGCACCCGACGGTTGGCGATCGGCGAGCCGACCACCACATCGGTCTGTCCGGTGAGGCGGTAGAGCAGGGCGGTGAAAGCGCTCACCAAGGTCATGTAAAGCGACGCTCCGGCTTTGAGGGTCAGCTCCCGGAGGGCGGTGGCGAGACCGTCGGCAAAAGCGAAATGGAATTGCGCGCCGTTGAAGGTGCGCGCGGCTGGCCGGACCCGATCGGTGGGTAATTGCAGGACTGTGGCGTCGCTCAGCTGCCGGCGCCAATACTCCAGCTGCGCCTCGAGGGAGGTACCCTGGAGACGCTGTCGTTGCCAGACGGCGAAGTCCGCGTACTGAATCGGCAGCTCCGGCAGTGGCGAAGGCTCGCCTTGGGCTGCCGCATGGTAGAGCCGCGAGAGCTCGCGAAAGAACACCCCTAGCGACCACCCGTCGGAGACGATGTGGTGCATGTTGGCCATCAGCACATGCTCGTCCGTGGCCAAACGCAGCAGACTGGCGCGCAGGAGCGGCCCGGTGGCCAGGTCGAACGGTCGTGCCGCGTCTTCGCTCAACAGTCGCCGAGCCTCCGCTTGGCCGTGATCCGGAGCCAAGGCCGACAGGTCGGCGATCGGCAGGGGCGTAGGACGCCAGGGGGCGATGACCTGCTCCGGACGTCCCTCCTGGTGACAGGCGAAGGTGGTGCGCAAAGCTTCGTGCCGGCGCACGATCTCCTGGAGGGTCGCGGCCAGAGCGGCAACGTCGAGCCCGCCGGTTAATCGCAGCGGCGTCGGCACGTTGTAGGCCGCCACCCCGGGCTCGAGCTGATCCAGGAACCACAGGCGCTGTTGGGCGAAGGAGAGGGGCAGCGGACGATCTCGTGCCACCGGCGCGAGGGGCGGCAGAGGCTCGGTCGCTGAGTCACCGCCGTCTTTTGCGAGCTGGTTGGCCGCCTCGAGCTGCTCGGCCAGCCCGGCCACCGTCGGGCTTTCGAAGAGGTAGCGCAGCGGCACCTCTTGCCCCAAGCGGCGCTGTAGCCGCGAGACCACCTGGGTGGCCATCAGCGAATGGCCGCCGAGTTCGAAGAAGTTGTCATGGATGCCGATCTCATCGAGCCCCAGGATCTCGGACCAGATCGCCGCAATGCTGTGCTCGGTGTCGGTGCGCGGCGCCGTGAACGACGTCGCCAGCTCGGGTCTGGCGGCGTCGGGGGCCGGCAAGGCTCGGCGATCGACTTTGCCGCTCGGCGTCTGGGGCAGCTCCGGCAGCAGAGTGAAGCTCGACGGCACCATGTGCTCCGGTAGCTGCTCGCCCAAGAAGCGCCGTAGCACGGGCACCATTCGACGCACGAACTGGCCCTGCAGTGGATCGTTGGCCAAGACGGCCTTGGAACCGACGGGAGAAACCGCCGGTGCGGCGATGGTCGTCGGCAGATCGCGGTGACGCAGCAGAACGTCAAAAGCTCCCGTCGCGTCATGCCGGGCCCAGCTGACGTCGGCCTCATAACCCAGCTCCGCGGCCAACTCGAAGAGGGCGTCCACCTCGACCCCGGGCGAGGTCGGCGATCGTGCTTGACGGCGCAATTCGCCGACGTCGCCGGCGAAGTCGTCGTCCAGCAGCCGGCAGCCGCTCCGAACGGTGTCGAGTCGGGCGTTGGGGACCTGTTCGAGGCCCAAGAGCGGTGGCCTCGTGGTTACCAAGCGATCGCGCAGCGCCGCCAGCGTCAGTCCTTGCCGCGGCCAATCGAGCCAGGGGGCCTGAGTCTCGCCAGCGGCTGTCGGGCTCAGGTGCAGCTCGACCTGATAGCGGAAGCGGGTCATCTCGTTGTCGAAACGCCCGCGTTTGGGGCGAATCGCAACGTGCTCGATCGTCGGCCAGCGTCGGGGCAAGTCGCGGAATAAGGCGGGATCCAAGGCCAGCTCTTCTTCCCGCGCTAGGCCGCGTTCGATCCGTCGACACAGCTCGTCGAGCGAGACGTCGGCCTCGGCCCGGTGCAGCTCGACGGAGGTATGGAAAGCGCGCAGCAGGGGCAGGCTGCGCACGTCGCCGACAAAGAGACAGCCTTCGGACGACAGACGTTCGAGGGCACCGGCGATCACCTCGTGCAGGTAATCGACGCTGGGAAAATACTGCACCACCGAATTGAGGATCACCAGATCGAAGGCGTTCTGAGGCAGGCCGCGGGTGTCCTCGGCCGGGCGTTCCAAAAGCTCGACGTGGCTCAGACCACGACCAGAGATCTGACGCTCGAGATCGCGGATCGTAGTGGCGGAAAAGTCGGTGGCGACGTAGCGCTCGACCTGCGGGGCCAGGCGGTGCAGCAGCAGACCCGTGCCGCAGCCGATCTCGAGTACTCGGCGCGGCGCCGACCGAGGCAGCAGCGCCACCAGCTCCTCGACCGTGCCGTCGACCCATTCCCGCATCTCCTCCTCCGGGATCGGCCGGCCGGTATAGCTGCTCTCCCAGCCGCGAATGTCGAAGGTCTCCTGACGGGCGGCGTCCCCGCCGTACGCGCGATCGAACACCGAGCGCCAGCCTTGAATGCGCTCATCCTGCCAGGCGCCGAGCTGCTCGCTTGGCCGCGCCTCTCGATCGGCGACGACATAAGCGGCCAGTCGTCCGTCGGCTCGCGGGACCACCGCGGCGGAGCGCACCAGCGGGTGGGTGACCAGGACCGACTCGATCTCTCCCGGCTCGATGCGAAACCCACGCACCTTGACCTGATGATCGATGCGGCCGAGAAACTCGACGGTGCCGCCAGCCCGCCAGCGTGCCCGATCGCCGGTGCGGTATCGGCGGTCCCCGCGACGCCGCGCCGTCGGATCCGGCACGAAGCGCTGCGCGGTCTGTCGTGGTCGGCGGTGATAACCGCGGGCCAGACCGTCGCCGCCGGCTAGCAGGTCGCCGGGCACCCCTGCCGGTGAAGGCCGAAAGCCGCGATCCAATATCTCGACGGAAGTTCGCGAGATCGGCCGCCCGATCGGCACCGAAGCGCCTTCCGGGAGGTCGTCTGCGATGGCGTGGCAGCAGGTGAAAGTAGTGTTTTCGGTCGGGCCATAACCGTTGATCAGGGTGGTCTCGATTCTTTGGCCACGGCCTCGGGGTGGGCTGAGCACCCGACGCACATGGGGGACCGACAGCACGTCGCCGCCAGCCAGCAGCTGGCGGACTGAGCGCAGGCTGTCCAGCTGCTCATCGACCATCTGGTGGAAGAGCGCTGAGGTCAGCCATAGGACGCTGACCCGCCGGCGAACTAGCTCGGCGCCCAGCTCGCCCAGGGACGGTTTGCCCGGTGCCATGATCTCGAGCCGAGCCCCGTTCAGCAGGCTGCCCCAGAGCTCGAGGGTAGCGGCGTCGAAGGACGTCGGCGCGAGCTGGAGGAAGACCTCGTCCGAACGCAGCCGTGCGTAGTCGGCGTCGTGGGCCAACCGCACCACGGCGCGGTGGGGGACGCTGACCCCCTTCGGCCTGCCGGTCGAACCCGAGGTATACATCACGTAGGCCAGATGGTCGGCAGTGATCGTCGGCTGGGGATTGTGATCGGGATGGCGCGCGATCGCGTCGCGGTCGTCGGAGAGACTCACTCGATTGACGCCGTCGCTGATCTCGCCCAAGGCCTCACGGAAGCGGCCGTGTTGCACCACCATCGGTGCGCCGGTATCGGTGAGCATGAACGCCAACCGCTGGGGCGGGTCGCCGGCGTCGAGGGGGGCATAAGCGCCGCCGGCTTTGAGAATGGCGAGGGTGGCGATCACCAGCTCCAAGGAGCGCTCGACCGCTAACGCGACTCGGGTCTCCGGTCCGACGCCGCGCCCGCGCAGATAATGAGCCAGGCGATTGGCCCGGCGGTTGAGCGAGCTGTAGCTCAAGGCGGCGTCGCCAAACACCACCGCGATGGCGTCAGGGGTGTGCTCGGCCCAGATCTCGAACGCTCGGTGGATCAGGGTCTGCCGCGCCAGCGGTGCCCGCGCGCCGGTCCGACCCCATTCCGCGGACAGCTGGTGTCGCTGGGCGGCGCTCAGGAGGGGTAGCTCGGACAGACGACGCTCGGGATTATTGGCCAAAGCGTCGAGCAAGCGTTCGAAGTAGGCCCGCAGACGTTCGAGGGTGGTGGTGTCGAAAAGATCGGCGCTGTAGACGAAGAAGCCGCCCAGGCGCCCGGCGTCTTGCCAAAGATGCAGCTCGAGATCGAAGCGGGTGCGGTGAAAGCCGACCTCCACCGGCGCCAGTTGAAGCCCCGAAAGCTCGATCGCCGATTCCGGCACGTTCTGCAACGCCAACATGACCTGGAAGAGCGGGTTACGGTTCAGCACCCGCTCGGGCTGCAACTCCTCGATTAGCTTTTCAAACGGTAGGTCCTGGTGGGCGTAAGCTGCCAGCGCCACTTCGCGAATCCGTCGCGCCAGGTCGCGAAAGCTCGGATCGCCGGTGAGGTCGCCGCGCAGCGCCAGAGTGTTGACGAAGAAGCCGATCAGCTCCTCGAGCTCCGGGGCGACGCGATTGGCGATCGGGGAGCCGACCACCACGTCGCGCTGACCGCTGAGGCGATGCAGCAGGGTCATCCAGGCAGCCAGCAGGGTCATGAAGAGCGAGGCGCCGAGATCGAGGCTCAGGCCACGCAGCGCTCCGACCCGCTCCGCGTCGACGGCGAACGGCAGGACCGAGCCGCGATAGCTCTGTACCGACGGGTATGGCCGATCGGTGGGCAGATCGAGTAGAGGGGCGCCGTCGAGCTGCCCGCGCCAGTACTCGAGCTGTGCCGACAGCAGCTCGCCGGTGAGCCACCGCCGCTGCCAGAGGGCGAAGTCGGCGTATTGAATCTCGAGGTCCGGCAAAGCGACCCGCTGATAGAGGGCGGTCAGCTCGCGAAACAAGACGCCGTGGGACCAGCCGTCGGAGACGATGTGGTGCAGGTTTAGGGACAGGACGGCACGGCGCTCGGCGGTGCGCAGTAGGAGCGCACGCAGTAGGGGGCCCTTTGCCAGATCGAAGGGGCGATCCGCTTCCCGGCCCACCAGTCGACGGCTTTCCGAGCGCCGCCGCGCGGCGGGCACGGCGCTGAGATCGACCACCGGCAGCTCGAGCCCGGCCGCTGCGATCACCTGACGGGGCTCACCGGCCACCGCGGGAAAGGTGGTGCGTAGGTTCTCGTGGCGCTCGACGAGAGCGCGCAGCGCGGCTTCGAGGGCGACCGCGCTCAGATCGCCCTCCAGGCGAAAAGCCACCGGCATGTTGTAGGCGGTCGAACCTGGGGTCAGCTGATCGAGAAACCAGAGTCGTTGCTGGGCGAAGGAGAGGGGCAGCTCGCCCTCTCGCGGCACCGGCACCAAGTCCGGCCGGGCCGGGCTAAAGCCAGCCTCGCCGCGCAGGGCTTGCTCGAGCCGGCAGGCCAAGCCCGCGACGGTCGGATTTTCGAATAGCTCGCGCAGGGGCAGCTCGACCTGCATGGCGCGGCGCACTTGGGAGACGACCTGGGTCGCCAGCAGGGAGTGGCCGCCGAGCTCGAAGAAGTGGTCGTCGCGGCCGATCGGGGAGCGCTCGAGCAGCCGGCCAAAGAGATCTGCCACCAGGCGCTCGACCGGCCCCTGTGGCGCGGCCGTCGTTGCCGAATCCACCCTCTCGAGCTCGCCTGTCGCCTCGACGGAGTTTTTGAGGGCTGCCCGGTCGATCTTGCCGCTCGGCGTGAGGGGTAAGTCGTCGACCCAGGTGAACCTCTGGGGCACCATGTACTCCGGCAACCGGCGGCCGAGAAACGTATGCAGATCGCGCACGCTCCGTGGGTCGCCCGTAGACGCCACGATGCAGGCCACCAGTCGGGTTCGCGCCGGTCCGTCGCCGTCTTGGAGGGCGAGAGCGACCGCCCGGCGAATCCCAGGATGCTGTTCCAGGTGAGCCTCGATTTCGCCCAGCTCGATGCGAAAGCCGCGCACCTTGACCTGGTGATCGAGGCGGCCGAGAAAGTCGATGGGGCCGTCGCGCCGTCGGCGGGCCAGATCGCCGGTGCGGTAGAGCCGGCGGCCGGCGAGCCCTTGGGTGGCGTCGGGCACGAAGCGTTCGGCGGTGAGGGCGGGGCGGTCGAGATAACCCCGGGCGAGGCTGTCGCCGCCGATCACCAGCTCCGCGGCGATTCCGACCGGGGCGGGCGCGCCGCCCGCTTCCAGGAGATGCACTTGGGTGCGAGCGATCGGTCGTCCGATCGTCACCGATGTGTTTTGGAGGTCTGTCGCCTGCACCTTGACGGCGGTCGACCAGACGGTGGTCTCGGTCGGACCGTAGAGGTTCCAGAGCGACCGGCTGCGCCTTGTGAGTGCGGTTGCCAGGTCCGGGGTCAAGGCTTCGCCGCCGCACAGCAGGTCGACGGGTGCGCCCGACCAGCCGGCGTGCAGCAAGGACTGCCAGGTGGCTGGTGTTGCCTGCATTGTCGTGGCGCCGGACTTGGCGATCGCGTCGCGAAGCTGAAAAGCGTCGCTGGCTACGTCTCGATCGGCGAGCACGAGGCGTCCACCGGTGGTGAGGGGCAGGAAGATTTCCAGGCCGGCGATGTCGAAGCCGAGGGTGGTGACGGCTAGCAGGACGTCGCGGGATGTGAAGCCTGGTGCCTTGGCCATGCTGCTCAGGAAGTTGTTGAGGGCGTGATGGTGGATCTGTACGCCTTTGGGGCGGCCGGTCGAGCCGGAGGTGTAGATGACGTAGGCCATCCCCTCACCCCCTAGCCCCCTCTCCCACCCTCGCTTCCTCCCTCCCGGGAGAGGGGGGACCGGACCCTTACCCCCTTGCCTCCATTTCCTTGAGGGGGTGCCAACCCCCTCTCCCTCCGGGAGAGGGCTGGGGGTGAGGGTTCTGGGTGGCGCGGGGAGAGGGGACCAGATTTGAGGCGACTCAGGGGATTTCTTTGAGGGGGTGCCAACCCCCTCTCCCTCCGGGAGAGGGCCGGGGGTGAGGGTTCTGTGGAGCGCGGGGAAAGAGTGCGGACCGTCGGTGAGTAGGAGCGACGCGCCGCTGTCTTCGAGCATGAACGACAGGCGCTCGGTCGGGTGACTGGGGTCGAGGGGCACGTAGGCTGCCCCGGCTCTAAGGATCGCGAGCAGGGCGACCACCATCTGGGGCGAACGCTCCAGGCAGAGGGCGATGCGACGTTCCGGCCCGGCGCCCAGGCTCCGCAGGTGACGGCCGAGCCGTTCCGCCTGGATGTCCAGCTGGCGATAGCTGATTTGCTCTTCGCCACGGTCTTGCCAATAGACCAGGGCGATGGCGTCGGGGGTCGCCCGCGCCTGGATTTCGAACTGGCGATGCACGCTCTCGACGGGTACCGTGGCGGCGGAGTCGTTCCATTCCGAACGCAACTGGTGACGTTCGGCGGCGGCGAGCAGCGAGGCCTGCGCGATCGGCTGGCTCGGGTCCGTCGCGACGGCTCGCAGCAGGTGGGCGAACTGACGGGCCATGCGGCGGACGGTGGTGGCGTCGAAGAGGTCGGTGCTGTAGGCGCAGGTCGCGGTCAAGGCGTCGCCGTCCTGCCATAGGTTCCACTCCATGTCGAAGCGGATACGATGGGACGCTTGCCCGATCGGCGTCAGCTCGAGGCCGGGTAGCTCCAGCTCGCCTTGGGGTGCGTTATGCAGATCGAAGGTGACTTGAAATAGGGGATGGCGGGCGAGGTCGCGCTCCGGCTGCAGCTCTTCGACCAGCTTCTCGAACGAGAGGTGCTGATGGGCGTAAGCGCCGAGCGCCGTCTGCCGCACCTGCTCCAGAAACTCAGAGAACGAGTCTTCTGCCGGCGGTGCTCGCAGCACCAGGGTATTGACGAAGAAACCGATCAGCGGCTCGAGCTCGGACTGGTCGCGGTTGGCGACCGCGGAGCCGACGACCACGTCGTGCTGACCGGTGACGCGGCGGAGTAGGGCGAAAAACGCTGCCAGCAAGGTCATGAACAACGACGCGCCGGCACCAGTGCCGAGGGCCCTCAGATCGTCGACCAGGTCCGCGTCGAGCCAGCCGCCGGACGCGGCGCCGCGGTAGCTTGGCACCGCAGGCCGCGGCCGGTCGCTGGGCAGCTGCAAGGGGCTGAGGCCGTCGAGCTGCCGACGCCAGTAGTCGAGCTCACCGTCCAAGACGTCGCCCGAGAGCCATTGCCGCTGCCAGACGGCAAAGTCGGTGTATTGGATGGGCAGGACCGGCAGGGGGGCCGCACCGCCTTGGGCGTAAAGCGCGTTGAGCTCGTTGTAGAAGACACCGTGGGACCAGCCGTCGGAGACGATGTGGTGCATGCTGATCAGCAGCAGATGCTGCCGCGGGTCGAGCCGCACCAGGGTGACGCGGAACAGCGGCCCTTGCGCCAGATCGAAGGGACGGCGAGCTTCGCGGCCGGCCAGCTTGCGGGCGGCGCGGGTTCGCGTTTCGTGAGACAGAGCGGCGAGGTCGACGAGGCGCAGCAATGGGGGCAGACGCGCCGCGATCTGCTGCCGTGGTCGGCCGGCATCGCTGGGGAAGGACGTCCTGAGGACCTCATGGCGACGGGTGGTCTCAGCCAAGGCATGTTCGAGGGCGGCGACGTCGAGTCGGCCGGTCAATCGAAAGGCGGACGGCATGTTGTAGGCGGCGGTTCCGGGCTCGAGCTGATCGAGAAACCACAGTCGCTGCTGGGCGAAGGACAGCGGCAGGTCGCGGTCGCGGAGCACCGCCACCAGGGGCGGTGCCTCCAGCGCTGCGCCGCTGGCCTCGAGACGATGAGCCAGCTCGGCGACGGTCGGTTTTTCGAATAAGGCCTTGAGCGGCACCGGGGCTCCGAAGCTGCGCCGCACTCGCGAGATCACCTGGGCGCCGAGCATCGAGTGGCCGCCGAGCTCGAAGAAGTTGTCGTGAATGCCGATGCGCTCGACGCCCAGGACCTCGCTCCAGATGCGGGCCAAGGTCTCTTCTGCAGCGGTGCGTGGAGCCGCGTAGGAGGTCAGAAGCTCGGGCCGGGTGGCCTCCGGCGCCGGCAAAGCGCGGCGATCCACCTTGCCGCTCGGGGTGTGGGGCATCGAGTCGAGCAAGACGAAGGTGGCCGGAATCATGAAGTCCGGCAGACGGGCCTCAAGGTGCCGACGCAGCTCAGGCACAGCTCGGCGGGCAAACTTGCCCTGCAGCGGATCATTGGCGAACCGTCGCCACGGTGGATCGGCCGAAGGCTCTTCGCCTAGGCGCCGTGGAGCCGGGCGTGAGCCGGCGTCGCGGTGACGAAAGACCAGATCGAAGCTGCCGTCGCTGGCATGCCGAGCCCAGCTGAGCTCGGCGGCATAGGGTGTTCCCGAGGCCAGGTCGAGCAGGTCCCAGGGTGCAAAGCCTTCGGCCTCGGCCGCCTGCTGGTGGAGGTCAGCGGCGGAGGTCGCGTCCTCGGCGTCGCTGAGCAGCTCGACCGTCCGTACGGCGCTGGCTACCCGCGCGTTGGGTACACGCTCGAAGGCGAGGAGTGGAGCGGTCTCCGCGGCGAGCCGACGTTTGAGAGCGTCGAGCTTCAGCCCTTTCCGCTGCCAGTCGATCCAGGAGGTGGGATCGACGTCTTCGCTGAAGCGACGGCTGGGGCCGTCTGCCTCGCCGCCGACCAGGTGCAGCTCGACCTGATAACGAAAGCGGCTCAGCTCATTGTCGGCGCGCAGGGTTTTGGGAGCGATGCGAAGTCGCTGAACCTTGGGGTGGCGCCTCTGGAAGGCGGCGAAGAACGCCGGATCGAGAGCCAGCTCGTTTTCCCGAGCCAAAGCGCGCTCGACGCGCCGCCTCAGACGATCGGCCGGCATGCCGTCCTCCGCCTGGTAGAGCTCGATCGAGGCGTGAAACGCTTGTAGCAACGGCAGACTGCGCACGTCGCCAACGAATAAGCAGCCTCCCGGCGCGACCCGCCGCAAGGCCCCGTCGAGCACCTCGAGCAAGTGCTCGACGCTCGAGAAATACTGGATCACCGAGTTGAGCAGCACCAGATCGAAAGCGGCTTCCGGCAGACCCTGGAAGTCTTCCGCCAGGCGAACCGATAGCTCGACGTGATCGAGAGCCGGCGCCTGTTCCGCCCGCTGTCGCTCCAGCTCGCGGATCCCCGAGGCTGAGAAGTCGGTGCCGTGGTAATGCTCGCATTGAGGCGCTAAGCGGTGCAGCAGCAGGCCGGTACCGCAGCCGATCTCGAGGATGCGCCGGGGCGTCGATCCGCCCGGGCCGAGGCTGGCCAGCTGGCTGACGGTCTCGTCGACCCATTCCTGCATCTCTGCCGCCGGCAGCGGCTGGCCGGTATAGCTCGAATCCCAACCAGTGATATTGAAAGCCTCGTCTTCGGCCCGCTCGACGTAGGCCCGATCGAAGACGGACTGCCAGCCCGTCACCTGCTCCTGTCGCCATTCGCCGTGGGCTTCGAGCTCGAGGCTCGAGCCGTCGTTGTCTTGGGTCACGTAAGCCACCAGCTGCGGCTCGGGGTCCCGGCGGGTGACGACCACCGCTTCTTGCACCAGGGGATGGCAGGTCAGGACGGCATCGATCTCGCCCAGCTCGATGCGGAAACCTCGCACTTTGACCTGATGGTCGATGCGTCCCAGGAAGTCCAGTTGGCCATCGACCGCGGTCGTCACCAGGTCGCCGGTCCGGTACAGGCGCTCGCCGGGCCGATGGACGAACGGGTCGGGGACAAAGCGTTCCGTGGTCAGCACCGGCCGCGCGAGATAACCTCGGCCGACTCCCAAGCCGCCGATCAACAGCTCTCCGGGGATCGCCATCGGCGCCGGCCGCAGCGATGCGTCCGTCACGTGGACTCGGGTGTTGACGTTCGCCCGGCCGATCGGCAGCTTGCCGCGTCGGCGGTCGAGGCGCCCGACGGTGGCGCACACCGTCGCCTCG